>CATIWJ010203176.1:0-26359 GCA_949640765.1 Croton laevigatus | reverse complement strand
CTTTGAAGATGGGATAAGAAAATATATTTCTATATGAACAAATAATTACTCATAAAAATGTTCAACAGTTGCAGTAACTTTGTCACCTCTGCTCACTAGCTTCCATGGCATAATAATCACCATTCAAACCATGGAAGGATGATTCTTGCTTGCAAGGATGATTCTTGTTTGAGGCTTCTAAGCCTGAGACTGTTGTACCTTTAACTTTGATGTCTCGTAAAATAGCAGAACCCGATGTATCAGTTATAGGAGTCCTTTCAGTCTGAAACCTTAATTGGTAGAACTAGAAGTGACTCAGAGTCAACTAAATCTGCACTCTTCGAAACCTCCTCGCCTACAGAACACTTTGAAGGTTTGGACTTATCCATATTGTCAGAGTCTTCTATATATAACCCATTTTCAGAGGATATTTCCATTGAAACTGGTATATTTGATTCTGGATCACATCCATTTGCAAGGTCGACACTTCTTTCAGATGGTAGAGGGTCCAATGATGATGATGAGCATTCTTGTTCTGTATTTGCACAATTGTTTGTGCAAGTATCTGATTCTGTTTCTGCTATTTGCCGCTGCTCATTTGAAGGTTCCACTGTTCTAAGGCATGATGGCCTAACAGAAGATCTGCACCGCTCCAAGCCAAAAAGAAAAAATTCATGAGCATTATCATTCATAAGAGATTTGAAGCAAGAAAATGACTTTTTTTTAACTAGAGCAGTAATCAAAAATATTTTGAAAACTGGTAATTTCTCAAGCACTCAGTCAAGGCGTTACTAATCCCTTCAAAGCCCAAACCACGGGTCAGAAGGCCACACAAACACACATCATCAATCTTTCTAAAAGCAAGAAAAAAAATTATACAATATAATTTTGGTGTAGATGGTGGTGGATTTGAGGTTTCTACCTTACAGTCATCTATTCTATGCCAGTTCCCATTGAAATCCTTAATATAGCATATGTAATGACCAAAAAATGATGCATTCAGCATATCCACATGGACCACATGACGCATAAAGCTTGTACACATCTGTACCATCTCCTTCTTCACTAGTATAAGGGCTGAGATCTAACGTCTCAGGAAAAGCTACTCTTTTGTTCAGTTTCCCAAACCTTCAACTCTGTAAAGAAAAATAAAGATTAGAAAATTCAAAAAGTTTTTTAAGGCTAGAAGGGTTTTAAAAACTTGAAAATTGAAATGTTCATTCAATATTATGTCTTCATCTGAGACCTGAAATCTTTTTAAGGCAATTGTAAGTATATTTGGAGCCCATCGAATGTGAGACGCTTCCATGCCTTCACATAGTCATTGCACCTGGTATATAGTTCTCATACAGATATGATTCTCGGCCGAAACCATTTTGACGCTCCTGAACTATACCTCCTTTTTACATGAGGCCCTCGTCTAAGTAATGACCACAAAAAGCTCATAAAGTTATGGCATGTAATACACGGACCCCTTATTTAACAGGAGTAATGGAAACTGTATTTTAACCAAACAGAGAGCGCGTGAGGACTCATTTGAGTCCATTATTTTCCTGTTCTGGTCGTGTTCTTCTTTTATAAAACCCTAAAATTGGAATCCCTAAATTAATTTGAAGTTAAAAAAGCTAAAATTTCTCCTTCATTCTCTTTGTTCAATTAGCAATGGAGCAGAAGACCCAAATGAAGTGTGTCGTACTTTGCACTTGTGGGAATGAAATGGCTTTGGAGGTCTCAAGGCACCCAGATTTTCTTGGAAGATTGTTGCATAAATGTGCTGAGATTGATGTAAGTTTATCGTGTTTCTCCTTCTTTCTCTCATAATGTGGTTTGTTTCTGATGGTTTTTAGTCTATTACAAGGAAAGTTTTGTAATTTTTTTGCTTGGCATGATGAGATACATAAAGAAAAAAATTGGTATTTCATCCCTGCAAATGGAGATAGACCTAAACCACAAAAGATTGATGCCATGTTTTGGGTAACGGAAGAGCTAAAGTCCATTAAAAGGAAAGTGGACAATGTTGTGTGTGGTGATTTGAGTCTTATCCTCCATGGTGTTAATGAAATTGGTGGGCAAATGGAAGTGATGAAATAAAAAGATGTTGCTGGTGGGATTAACCTGAGGCCGGGAAATTTAGGCACAACGATTTTTGGTTTTGTTATTGGGTTTATTGTAGGTGCATCAATTTGCAAGAAGGCATAGAACTTAAATGCCTGTTGTAATGTTCTATGCTCTATGTTTTGGTAATGCACTTGTAATTTTCCTGTTTTGGTAATGGAAGATCCCTATCCTTATATTACTCAACTGTGTATCAAATGTGTTTGGAGTTTGCACACGTTATAAACGACAACCTGTTTTTATAAACATCCATGATTTCCATAGAAAGTGCACGACAAAATGTGCTTAATGTACTTACAAAAAAATGTGATCAATGCACTTACAAAATATGTAGTCAATGCAGTTTTTCACAATATGTTTTCAAAATATGTGCTCAATGCACTTACAAAATATGTGATATGATAATTTTTCTTCCAAAGTAATCAACAAGCATAACAAGGCTAAAAACTACAGTAAGCCTAAACTAATTTCTTCTTGAAGTTGCAGCTACCTTCTCCTTCATTTTCCTCTCTTTTTCTTGCAACAGCTCACCTACATTGATAACTCTTTTTCCCTTCCCTTCTATGTCTATCGTTCTCCTTATACCTATTGCTTACTCTCCACTGGTTGGCTGGAAATGACAACACCACAAAATAAATAAACAATAACAAGCATGCCCATAAGCCCACCAGCAACTTGTGAAAAAATAAAATCTAATACTTATAGTTTGATTCACAGTAATATTGGAAACTTGTGATGCATTGAAACTTGGTGGAATATTCTGTGAATTTTGTGTTTCAACATGTCCACTGCTTGGATCCAATGAGTAACTTGTGTCATTTTGTGGTTCTAAACTAGGAGTGTAAGAAGTACACTTCCTTTTAAGTGGTTGCTTCTTCCTTGTTTTGACATGTTTGGCAAGGAGGCTGCAAAGAAGCATTTAAAGAAAATGAAAAATAGCAATATCAAGTCCTACACAAGATTAACAAAATAAAGATATATACCTCAGCTGGTTGTGGACAACCTCTAATGTTGTGCTTACTGCTCTTGCATCTAGAGCAATGCATTGTCAGTCCAACTCTAGAGATTTTGGTATTACCCCTTTTTGGCTCTTCTGCACCTCTCCTTCTTGTTGTTTGTCTCCTTCCTCATTTCTTCTTTATCTTTGGTGCATCAATTGGTTCTTTTGTGGAATCTGGCCAAAATTCCCTACCCTTCAAAGGCTGTAAGCTGTACTTGTAGGCATTTAAGTACTTGTCTTTGTGATACCAAAATGATACATAATGCATTGGTTCTTTGTCTTTTGTAAACAAAACACAAATTGCATGGGGACATGGGATACCAGTCGAATCCCATTCCCTGCAACTACATGACCTATCTTGAAGCTTGACTACATGCCTATTTGCAGTGTTGTATATATTAGTCACTTCATATCCATCATCCTCATTATATTCCATGAAGCAATTGTAACTGAGATCCTTGTTTTTATCTAACTTTTCCATTGCTCTTGGACTCACATCACATGTCCATGTGCTTGCATATCTCCTTTTCTCATGCATCCTTCTCATGACATCTACTCTAATCTCTTCTAACATAGAGACAATTCTTTTTGACCTACTCTCAAGTATCCAACCATTGAAGGTCTCACTTACATAGTTGTCAACCATGTCACATTTAAATTGAGGACTCTGAAAAACTTTGGTCCAACACTCTAAAGGATAGTGTAAAGCAGCTTCAATTATACCATCACCTAGTTTCCCTAGTTCATCAATGTTAAACTTCAATTGTGGCATATATGTTGACTTAGAACAAGACCAAAATGCTTTTTTTTCTCTCTTGCCCTCTCCAATTTTTTGCCCAATTTGCATAGACATGTCTTCCACACATTATATGCTCTATGTTAGGAAGGACATCTTTCAATGCCCTATCTAAACCCTACATTATGAAAAATAGTTCATAAAATAACTTTAAAAAAATATATGCATACAATAAGGACATTGAAAACAAAAAATAGAAAAAACATACCTTTTGCATGTCTGAAATAATACATAAATGGATGTCATCCTCAAGCTCCAGGTCATGTTTCAAGCATTTCAAGAACCAAGTCCAGTTATGGGTATTCTCTACCTTACAAACTGCCCAAGCTATAGGGAACATCTGATTGTTCCCATCTGTACCCACAACACATAACAATTGCCCTCTACTAGAGTTGTAAACGAGCTGAGCCGAGCCGAACACTGGCCTGCTTGAGCTCGGCTCGTTTATTTGACGAGCTTCCTGAAAAGCTCGAGCTCGGCTCGTGAGCTTGATAACTTTCGAACCATTCTAACTCGGCTCGTCTGCTCGAGCTCGAAAGCTCGTTAAAATCTCACAGTTCATTTTCAAAATCCAAACACACACTACAATTATCAGTTCATCTTCGGCATTTCGATACCAACGCAATCAAACAAAGAACAGCAACAGAACAAAATTAACTTTGCAATTCCAGTAAAATCAAATTTAGTTCAAATCATCAACATCACAGTCCAATCAATTCCAATGGAAAACAAAATTTCAGTTTATCATCAACATCAACATTTCAGTTTCAGAATAAGCAAAAAGGAAAGCAGAAATCAACAGAAAAATTAATAAATAGTATTGTTGTAGGTTCTGCCCTGTTTTGCCATTTCCGATCATGAACAACAGCTCTGTTTTCAGGTGATGAAGACTACTGTTCTTGTTTTTGGTGATGAAGAACTGGCTAAGAAGAACTGGACTATTCAAAATCTGATTCCCCTCTGTTCCAGATCACCAGAGACGAATCAATCCCCGATTTGAAAATCCAAGAACCCTCTCCTTCCCAATCGGTTTCTTGTTATCTCTGCGATCGGTTCCAGATCAACAATAATCTAGTTCTTCTCTGTTCTAATCGTAAATCTCCACTTCACCGCCGTTCTCTTCGCCGGACTGTTTCTTCCTGTCCTTTTCGTTTCTTTCCTTTCGGGATGAAGATCTGGTCTCAATTATCTGGCCGGCAGCATGGTCTGGTGAGGGAGATCTGGCGGCGGTTTGTGAGAAATTGAGAGTGAGATCGTGAAATGTGAGACAGAGAAAGAGATCTGATCGTGAAATGTGAGAGAGGGAAGGAGATCTAGTCGGCAGCAAGGTGGTCAGGTGAGGGAGAACTGGTTGGTGGCGTGGTCTGGTGAGGGAGAGCTGGCCGCGATTTGGGTGAGAGTGAGATCGTGAACTGTGACTCGTGAGAGAGGGAGGGAGGAGGAAGAGGCAGAGGTAGTAAGTGAGTGTGTGTGTGGATTAGGAAAATTAGGGTTAAATTTATATATATATGTTTGTGTGTGTGGGTGTGGGTGTTCGCGAGCCGCTCGCTAGTATGTTCGCGAACAAGCTCGTTTAGGTGTAAATGCACATGTTCACGAGTGGCTCGATTGTTCGTGATACATGCTCGAGCTCAGCTCGTTTATTTCACGAGCTCGTTTATTGAGCTCGAGCTCGGCTCGTTTAGCAGTCGAACGAACTCGAACAAGCATTTAACAAGCCAAGCATCGAGCGAGTCATGAGCTGCTTGGCTCATTTACAGCCCTACCCTCTACAAAGGCCCTTTAAAAAATATCCACCAACCCCAATAATCCTTCTACATCCACTCAACCAGCCCATTTTACATGCATAAAAACACACATACATCTTGACAAACTTGTTTTGACCAGTTGCATCATCCTTATAGCTTGTAACAATAGCTGAATTACTAGGATTAGTGTCAAGGATCTCATTTACATAGTTATGCAAAGATGCATACTTCTTTTTCATATCACCTATCACCTTCACATTCTTCACATTTATAGTTACTCTCATTAAATAAGAGGTCCGTGTACCACACGCCGTAACTTTAGGGGCTTTTTTTTATCATTACTTAGACGAGGGCCTCATGTAATAAGGAGGTATAGTTCGGCCTATGATTCTCTCATTAAAGAAACATAATATTATGAGCTTATTAAGAACTTTCGAATCATATGTATTAAATATGTAACTGGTAGTTTGAATTATAATGAAATTCGAATCGATAGATTTCGCAAAATCCATGAAATGTAAAATATATGAATCCTCGAATAAATGAATTTCCAAATTATACCGTTGGAATTTTTAAAATGAATCCACCGATTTGAAAATTTTATTAAAAAATAAAATTTAATGATCTATGTAAATTAAATAATAAAACGATGAAATCTCACTTCTAATTAAGGATTTCATATTCTATCAAAAACGATAGAATTGATACTATATGATGGAGTTAAAAGATTACTTTTTTTTTAAAAAAAAAAAAAAGATTGAATTGAATGATTATATGAAATATTTAAATTATATCATCTGAATCTCACTACAAGCCACCACTAAATCATCACATCAGTCGATATTTTTTTTTTCTAAAAAACTCATATGGGTTGGTCTTAGTCTCTATAAAATTGTGCTGCCTCTGATTTTTTCAATTCTTTACACTAAAATCAGCATGATTGATTCAAGTTTAGTGTTGATAGTTTGATGGGATGGGTTGGGTTAGGTAAATTAAAGTATTTTTAGGTTAGTTATAAAGTATGATTACTGTACTTAAGTTGTATTTTTAGGTTAATTATAAATTATGATTATTGTACTTAATTTATATATAAATAATACTTTAATCTACCTAACCCAACCTATCAAACTATCAACACCAAATTTGAATCTAATCGTACTAATTTCAATGTAAAGAAATGAAAAAACAGAGGTAGTATTATAAATCATACCTAACCTAAGGGGTTGGCCTAGTGGTGAGGTTAGTCACCAAAGACCAAAAGGTCCTGGGTTCAAACCTTGGGGGTAACTAAAGGTAAAAAAAAAAAGTATTATAAATCATACCCATTCTTTTTTTTTTTCCTTAGATTAATTAATTTGACCAGCCAAGTCAAATGACATTGTTAGCCAAGTCAAATGACATTGTTAGATTTGTTTGAATGCCTTGAATTGCTAAAGATTTTCTAACCAGAAGAACACCGCCATGAAGCAAAGCAAGGCCCTTATTAATTATTAGTTTGAAGTTAGGTATAGAGTGGAATTCAACATAATAATTGAATTCTAACCCATATATTCCTTATTTACATATCTCACAATTTGAAAGCAACTTGTTGGACGGGTACTCTTGTCTTTTGACGTCAAATAATGAAGTGGTTGCTTTCTTAACTACTACACGTAACAAGTATAAACATATAGAAAATGACTGACTAAATGTCTGGAGGCCAGACATTCTCGCCAATTTGTTTTTATTACTTTTTATTTTTTTGGCTCGAACATTAGATTGTTTATATCTAATCTCAATATCAATTTCAGTGTTTCACAGTTCAAAAAAATTTGACTTTGTATTGAAAATAAAATAATATCTCCATTTTCATGATATGTTTACATTTCCGTTTTTGAGTGTTTTTTTGAGTTGTTTACATTTCCGTTTTTGGGTGTTTTGTAATTGTTTATTATTATTTTTTTATTGATATTGGTGAAAAAATAAATTTTGTAAAGGGTTCATAATTGTTTATTATTATTTCTGTATTAGTATTGGTGAAAAGTGGATTTGTATTGGTATTGATGAAATAGTGGATGTAAAGAAATGAAAAAAACAGATGTAGTATTTATATACTTTATTTATATATTCATATATACTATAAACAGAATACAATAGATACATATATACCCAAACAAAAGGTAATATTATAAATATATTGTAAATAAAGTTTAGAAATTTGTTTTATATATTGAATTAGTGACATAAAGTTAATATTTGATTTGAGTGGGAAGATCTTTTTTTATATATAATATATAGTTTTGATGGGCTTACTAATTGATTCGCAGAAGGAAGGTAGATTTGGTGTATTTTTGGAGGTTGTTTGAGGAGTTTGGTAAAGAGAAAGCAAGTTGATTCTGCGCATGGTAAAGCTTTAGACGCTATTGGTTAGCCAAGACCCGAGGAGTTATTTTTCTATTTCTAAGCAAGGGCATTTTAAGGATTTTGAAAAGTCTTTTTGTTACAAAAACATAAGAAAAAGAAGCACAAGCAAATAGATGGGCCAGCCCCAAAACACGATCACAAACCCAAGCATCCACTGCATTTCATGAGCTGTGGAAGAGTTTATTTCTCACACTTTTTTATATTTTTTTTTCAGAATAACTTGTTTATACTTTATTGGGTCGAACTTAAATAATACCACAAATAGCTTTTTTAGTTAGCAAAAATACCACAAAATTAAAAACCCCAAATATATATTATAAATATTTTCATGTTCCTAAACAGCCCCTCCACTACAACATGCATTTCACCCAAAATTGTTTTTCTCTTTCTCCACAGCCGTCTTCTTCTTCTTTCGATCGGACGGTCAACCACCCTCCGTCCATCTTTTTTATATTCTTCTTCTTCTTCTTCCGATCGGACGGACAGCCATCGTTGTCCACCTCCTCTTCTTTTGATGAAATTATCAGACAGACCCAAACTTCAGAATCGGATATGGAGATTGTTGTATCTTCAATTGCTGAAGTCGGCTGGCGTTTACTTCTCTTTCCCTGGTTCTGCCATTGGCTACAACCTCCACTTTCAATCTCCGATCTCCTCTTCAGTTCTGATCCTTCATCCATTACTATGGTTGGTCTATTGTTTTCAAGCTTTTTGTGTATAGTCATTAGGGGTGTTCATCATAGATTCGGTTCACCGAACCGAACCGATAAGGAGAAATCGAATTGTGAACCGAACTGATAAGCTATAACCAAAATAGAACCGATTATGTTAGAACCGAACCGATTTTTATCGATTCGGTTCGGTTCTATAAAAAAACCAAAATTTACACTACATGAGAGAATTTAGGCTAAAACGACTACGTTTTGGCGAAATTCAACAGATTTTTGCTTTATCAATCGGTTCGGTTCGGTTCTGAACCAGCCATAATTTTGGTTCGGTTCAGTTCAATACCAATTTTGTTCCATAACCATAAAATAACCAAAATTTCGGTTCGGTTCGATTCACGATTCAGTTTTCGGTTCATGGTTTTTTTTTTTTAACACCCCTAATAGTCATTGATTTTAGGTTTGTTGTTTAAATTAACATATAACTTATCTGATTTTTAATTTTTTCCAAACTTGTATTTGTTTTTTTTATATTTGATTTGTATTTTGTTGATTTTTGTTTTGTTTTTCACTTTTATGTTTTGATTTCTACATGTTTGCATTTAATGTTTGCAACTTTCATCGATTTTTTTTTATGAAGACTGTGAGGAATTGTATAAACATTTGTATATAAAATTATTTTGAGACTAGTGTCATTGCTTCTCAAAATACACAAAGTCTTAGAAAAATAAATTTATTTTCTTGATTTGTATAGAAAATATATAAAAATATAAATTTATATTAATTTTTACTTAAATTTGTTAATAAACTGAAAGAAAATAAATTTTTACTTACGTTTGTTAAGAGAATGAAAGAAAATAAATTTATTTACCTAAATTTATTAAGGAAATAAATTTATTTATTGGTGAATTGTGGCTAGCAGTTGCAAGAAATAAAAGGAAATAAATTATTTATTGGTAAATGGTGGCTGGCAATGGAAGAAAATAAAAAGAAATAAATTTATTTTCCGGACTCTAACGACCATTGATGGCTGCAACTGGAAGGAAATAAAGTTATTTCTCGGCAACCAGTGGTACTCCGACAGTGGTGCTTAGACATGAGCCATTTAATGAAATAAAAGGAAATAAATGTATTTAGCAGTAGCTGATTTAAAAATATAATAATTTAAATAAAGTCATATTTGTAAAAGAGCTCTAAAAAGTGCTATAAAACTAATGAAAGCATAAAAGTACTATTTAATAAGTATAAACATTATAAATGTTATATTACCTATAATTTCCCTACTTTATTTATTAGCCATTTATCATTTATAATTACTCATATTACTTTTTTTTTAAAGAGATAATTAATCATATTACTTAGGGGGCGTTTGGTTGGCGATAATGAGGAAAAGAAAAGGGAATGAAAACTGATTCCTTTTGTAGTTGTTTGGGGTAAATTTCATCTATGGTGCCTAAACTTTGAGGGTTTTTTCACAATGGTACCTAAACTTCAAACCCTTATTAAAAAATACCTGAACTTTGAAAAAATTTTCATAAAAATCATTTTTACCGATTTTTAGGTTCCAGTCGGTAACTTGATGACATGGCGACTGACATAGCAATTATAACACCTGCCATTTCAGCTCCTTCCTCTCTCTTGCCCCAATTATAACACCAGTCATTTTGGAAAATGGAATTTTTTTTTCTAGTAGACATGGAAGCCATGGCAAAGAAATAAAGAAGAAGAGAGTAGCAGAAGAAGAAACGTGACCATGAGTTATTTTGATGCTTGTTCTTCTTTGAGGCATTTTATCAAACACCTACTGTGCACTTTCCTTTGCATTGAGAAACACAATCAAAAAATCATTTGATGATTCTGTTTCAGCTCAATGATATAGGAAGATGAATCCCTAGCACTAATAAGAAGATAAAATTCTAACCTGAATCCCAATCAAAAGAAATTTTTAACAACATACTCAAATCATTATAATCCCAAATAAAGAGAGGACTAACATTCGATATATCAGCAGCTCCAATGCATAAATCGATTAGGAATTCGATTTTTCCCCAAAGCGCAAGTGTATTTACTAAACAAGAAGCAGAACTGAAATTGAGGAGGAAAGCAAGACTAATTTAAATTAGAAATCCCTTACCTGATTGTTCTTCAATGTGAGCGGTTGAAATGGCAAAAAAATCTATGTACTGAAATGGAACCTTGAACGCAAAATAGAAATTATAAACTAGAGCTTGGTTGATTAGATAAAAGACGAAATGAGGCTGAAATCGATTTGTTAGATGGAGAAGGAGAGAGAGAGGTTCTGAAATTGATTAATTAGGGCTTTGAAATCTAGAGTTTTTGCCCAAAGCAGTAACTTGCTTTGGCTGATTAGGTTACCAATGGAAATAGTGTAGTAGCAGTTTCTAACACAACAGAGAGAGCAGAGACATTTGAGATTGTCAAAAATCCTAATGAGAATTCTCGTGCTAGAATCAAAGCCTCCAATGGATTCTTTTTGCAGGTAATTTGCTTCTCCTTTATTTAATTCTATCTACGATTATATGTAAAAATATTTAAGTTTTGCACAAATAAATGGAAAAAAAATTTACAGGTTAAAACAGAGGAGCTAGTGACAGCTGATTATGCAGGTGATACTAGTACTTGGGAAGATGATGATCCATCTATATTTGAGATGACTGTGTCATCAAGACTGCAAGGAGAGTTTCAAGTCACTAATGGTGAGCAGCACTGAGGAGTCAACGAGAGTAGAAGAAGATTAGGGGTTCGAAAGATTCAGATGAGAGATCAGAACCTCCATATAAAAATTAAAAAATTAAAATAAAAACAACATCACAAACAATACAAGTCGGAGAGAAACCCATTGGAAACATATCTGCAACACATGGAAACCAGATTTGCCACCATCGTCTTCACCATTGTGTTTTGTTCCGGTTTCGTAAAGGAGAGGTGGGGATGGTGAAAGAAATGGAGAGATGGAGATCATAAAAAAGGCAAAGAAGGCTCTGAGTTTCAGTTTTTGTTTCTTTATAAAATGATAGAAAAGGGGTTTAACTATTTGGGCAGCTCGAGCAAAGAGAGGCAAGAGAGAGGAGAGAGGAAAGAGCTAAAATGGCAGGTGTAATGATTGCCATGTCAGTCGCCACATCATCAAATTACCGATTAGAACCTAGAAACTGGTAAAAATGATTTTTATGAAAATTCTTTCAAAGTTCAGGTATTTTTTAGTAAGAATTTGAAGTTTAGGTACATTTGTGAAAAACTCTCAAAGTTCAGGTACGATGAATGAAATTTACCTTGTTTGTTTGGCCAATTTAATCATTTCCTTTATCCTTTTCTTTTTAGTTTTCTCCCAAAATCCTCTACATTGATTCCCACCTCCTCTAGGGTTTTCTATTCGTATTTCCCTCCCCAATAATAATAATAAGAATAATAATAATTCCGATTCCGATTCCGATTCCGATTTTGATTCCTTGATTCAAACCAAACAGTTACAAAAGAAATTATGGAGTAAATCATTCCGTTTCTGGAGCATATCAAAATAAGGAAAAGTATTCTAATTTCCTGTTTCCTTTCTCCTTGTTTCCCTTTCTTGATTCCATTCCGTTTCTCCTGTGCGAACCAACTGCCCCCTTAGTTCCTTTCTTTGCAGAATCACAATTTTCATCACCCATTTGAACCATACTTTCTCTAAGCACATTACTTATACTTCCCTATATTGGTGGCACTTTTATCTATCTTTTAGAAGATCATTATTGTTGTTCAAAAGGGCTAAATCAAGATTAACAATCAATTTGAAATCTGCATTTTCCCCTCGATACCATGCACGCATAGTTTCAAATCATTTGCTTTTTTAGTATCTTCACCTTTTAAGAATGGTGATTTGGTTGTTTCTATATAAAGCTTCTCACCCAGAATATTATATCTTAACACATTAGCAGTCTCCTATATATCCAAAAAAAAAATTATGGAGGCAAATAATTAGCAGAGACCAAAAAAAAAAACCCATAATTAAGAAGATGAATACAAAGGTTAACATCAACAGGTCTAAAAGACCATCCCAATTATTTTCGCCACAAAGAACCTTCCAATTTGATGCTATGGCTGAAATTGTTCTTTCTGCTGGTTTTTTAACCTCACAAGTTCTTAATGTGCCTTGGTTCCAAAATACCCTTTTTTTATTGTTTGACCAATTTATACTTGATATTATGAAGTTACTAATGATGTTTTAAGTCTTTCAATGTATTCTTAGTTAATACTCTGCATGCCCAAGGAAACGAAGTTGAGACTTAAGTAAAAATTGCAAAGAACTGTTTCTGCAACAGGGTCGCGCCCGCGACACATTAGTCGCGCTCGCGACTTGACCATGAGACTCAAGCCGAAAATTTCCTCAAGCTACTGGAACTGTCGCGACTCCATTGTCTCGACCCGCAACCCAGCCCCAGCACCATGGTCACGCTCGCGACTAATCCGTAGCGGTCGCAACTCACTCCTATAGCTCGCGACTCTATATCGCACTAAAAGTCTCGCCCGCTACTTATTCAAACTAAAAGAGCCGTTGCTCCCACTTGTCAAGTCTCAGTCGCGACTCAGGGAGTCTTGGTCATGACCTGGCAAATGTCAGCAAATCATTGGGCAACCCATAAGATGTTGTCACATGGTACAGAGTATTATTTTAGCCGTTGCAGGACTTTTGGATAAGTCGCGGTGGCGACCATGGAGTCTCGGTCACGACCCAGCTGTGAATTTTAGAACAATGATTTTTCTCTGATTCTCCAAAACGGCTAGATTTTCAATTTTTGGGTATAAATACCCTTATTTATTTCAGTGTAGATATATACAACCACTGCACTTATTATCTTCAATAAACTCTACACTCCTTCTTCTTCAAATCAATTTCTTTTGTTAAGTGTTAATTTTTTTTTACCTTTAGTTACCCTCAAAGTTTGAACCCAGGACCTTTTGGTCTTTGGTGACTTACCTCACCACCAGGCCAACCCCTTGGGTTGTTGTTAAGTGTTAATTGGATCATCCTTAAATCCAACATTCATTATTGTATTCTATAGTTGTGAGTGATCTCTAAACTCATCCTTTATTTTCTGTAAAGTTTGGTGTTAGCTATAAACACTAAGTTTGAGGTAAACTTCCTAAAACCTCATTGTATTTCTTATTGGTATTTAGTGGAACCCAATTCTTTTCTAGGATTGGAGAAGTGGACGTAGGCTCGATATTATAGCCGAACCACTATAAAATCCTTCTATTCAAACAATCTAATTTTCGCTTAAATTTTTAGAAGGCTACTAATTCACCTCCCTCTTAGTTGCCACGGGATCAACAATTCTAATTTTTCTTTGATGATTGTGAATTGCTATGCATGGCTTGCATGGTTTAAATAGAATTTTTTTGTTCCTTCTTTTGCACCTTGAAGAATATACCTTTTTCAGTAACACCAAATTGGGATTTAGGATGTTTATTGTGTGGATTTTTCTTTTAGCTAAATCGCATACTTTACAATTGGAATGGATATAGTGAGGCAGCGACCACCAATTTTTTAACCCCACACATTATGAAGTTTCAAATCATGGAGAGAAAAAGTAGAGACTTGCATATTTCTCAACTTTAACAAATTGCATATTTCTTTTAGCCTTAGTGCTTGGTTTCGATTCGCATTCCCCTTCCCTATAGTTCTAGAGTATCTTTGTTTGAAAAAAAAAAAAGAAAAAGAAAAAGAAAACAAATTGCAGAAGTATGTTTCTGATTCGGAGCATTGTACGTGTAATTGATTGATTAGGGTTTGGGAGAACGGAAATGTAATGTCTATCCCAATTATGCATAGATGATGATTTCAGGTATCAGAGTAATAATTGTTGTATTTATACACATTGAAGTGTAATATGGTGATCTCTAACAAGTGAGTGAACACTATTATTGAAGGCAATGGTAGAAAGTTTTGTATGAATTAATTTCAATATGTTTTATTAATTAATTTTTCCACATCTAACACTGAAAACTTCTACTATTAATTTTTCCCTTATTATAACCTTCTATCATTTTCGTATTATTGATATTATATGTAATGCATCCTTAACAAATATGTAATGTGAGTATTCACATCCTATATTTGTGCTTTCTGATATCAGTCATAAAATTGGAGTGATAGAAATTCTTTCTCGAAGTGATAAAGTTGTTAAGGGTAAAAGATTGACCATATTTTCAAGATCAACTCTTTCCTATTATCTCTTTTGGAATTTTCATAGCAATAGGAATTTTATATTGCTTATTATTATTATTATTTTTTTAAAGCTATAGTACTTTATTAGCTTATATAAGGTCATATTGTGTATTGTGTTATTATCAAGCTAATAAATAAGAAAAGGTATTCTTCTTCAAAATTTCTTCTCTTTCAACTTAAAATTATTTTATCAAAAGGGTAGAGCCGCACCAAGTTGCATGCCACATTTCATGTGTATTTTTTTTTTTGAATAAATCAAGTGTTGAATTGTTTTCACTCAGTCTCGATGTCAATTTTAGTAGGTCTGAATTTGACTCTATATTATAAATTTTATATAAAATAATTAGAATCGTTAAATTTTTATTAATGGAATTTTTTTTTTGATTTATATTGGTGTTTATAAACCTTTAGATTGCAGTTATGGTGAAAATATGACATAGTAACTAAAAGAATAAATATTAATTTTTAAAAAATTATTTTATTGATTGTTATTTCAATAAAATTAATTCTATAAAATTTAAAAACAAAGCAGCTCATAGGTCATAGGAAAAAATTACAAATAAAAGGATTTCAAAGAATTAGTACACCCACAATATAAACCTCGTTTATAATTAATGCTGAGAGTGAATAAATTCACAAGAGAAAATGAATTAAAAAGCAAAATTTGCAATTTACTTTTAAAACTTGCAATTGATTTGTGATCCAAAAAGGCAAACAAGAGATTCACAAACTTTTAATAGGAAGTGTTAGGAAAAATAAAATGTATTTATTATTTCTAAATTATACAAATTTGACATTTATTTGGGCATAGGTTATTTGTCAAATATAACAGTTATTTAAGGACATAAGAGATTATTTTCTCTATTCGATTTATTTAGAGAAACTTTTTAAAGTCAGCATTCGATTTATTGTAATATTTTTAATAAAATTTGATATCAACTTATTAATTGTAAATGACAAAATCACATTTGATTTCTCTATTAACTCTACAATAACAATATTAAGTGCAATTCATTGATAATATTGAACTTGTTTAAAAAAATAAGTTTTTCTTATTTTCTTTAAATAAGTCGAATGGAGTGAGTTTCATTTTTTATTTTTTGAGTGAAAAATTATGCGGGTACTTAATTTCAGTAATTTGGAAGCCATAAATTTTTTCCATTGTCTTTGTGTAAAGGGAAAATTAAGGGACTGCAACCAAAGGTGCAATAGTACATTTGCCTTTTCAAATTGCCAAATACATTAAAGGGGAAAATTTTGCCCAGTTATATATAAGGTGGCTTCAATGTATGAAATTTAATTTTATCATTTATATTTTTCTAAAAGGTATTTTTGACAAAATTTTTGGTCTTATTAGTACATTTTTCTTTCTGCAATTCAGTGTAGAAAAAAGTTATGAACAATGAAAATAAGATCCATTGATAATAAAAGAGTGATAGATAAGCCTATAAAGAGAAGCATTTAGAGAAGGGAGAGATGAACTCTCATCTTCTATTACAAAAAGGAAAATGCAAAGCAGAATACAAACACGCACAACACTAGCAACCTTTCCAGTACTGCTTAATAGATTATGCAGATTCACACACGCACTTTTATTTAATTATTAATTACCCACCATAATCATCTTATTATAATGATGGGTCATTAATACATT
The DNA here is from genome assembly GCA_949640765.1 of Croton laevigatus. Taxonomy (NCBI): domain Eukaryota; kingdom Viridiplantae; phylum Streptophyta; class Magnoliopsida; order Malpighiales; family Euphorbiaceae; genus Croton; species Croton laevigatus. The sequence continues at coordinate 9,770 of CATIWJ010203176.1, read as the reverse complement.
TACTTAGTTCCATTAACTGCAGTCCATTCATCATCTTCAGTTGGAGGATCAGGCACATAGTCCTTAAGTGCCCAGGTTCCATCACTGTTTTGGACCATACCTTTTCGGAAAACATTACTCCACCAACCTGAAGGCACTGTATACTCATTTTTTAAAGTATCATTATACTTATTGATAAGGGTAATATCAAGATCAACCACCAATTTGAAATCCTCTTTCCCATGGTATCCTGCAATTCCATGAATATAAAGATTCAAATCATGTGCTTTTGGAATATTAACCTCAAGTTTTACATAGGGTGATTTGGTTGTGTCAACGTAAAGCTCCACCCCAACATCTGCATAGGCTACATCGAAGAACTTAGGTGGAAGCTCAGGAATAAAATCCCAGTTGTTTCTAATCCGTAAGAGATGAAGAGTACCATTATCTAACGGCTTATTGAACACTTGGTCTCGGTAGTTGTTGTTCCCTACGCGAGGGCTTGCATAAACAAATGCAGTAACTGGATATCCAGTGTCTGATCCAGTTGGTTTGTTGTAGCCATTGTAAGCTATGTCCGTTGCGTTTAGGGTTGCTAAGGCTGCACCCAAGCTATGTCCAGTTACGGTGATGCTTATGTCCTCCTTCAGCTTTGAATACTTGTCCACTTGCCTCCTCAATGCCGCCAGAATCTGGTCATACGTTATATATTATCAGAGTCCATGGAACCACGCAAACACACGGGAGCTAATAAGTGAATGAATGATGAACTCATCTTACACAAAATTAACTGTCTTGCGTTAACACCACAATTCATTCAATTATTAGTCTATCACACTTGTGATTTAATGTATATCAGAAATGAATTAATGTGAAATTGTATTTTGTTCTAATCATTAAAAAAAAACAAAAGGAAAAGAAAAATCACCTGATCCCTGGCACTCTTCTTGCTATAAGTTGAATCTGATTTAGAGGAAGTGTAGATACTATGGAAACCTTTGTGCACTTTAGCGTCAGTATTGGGAAACAAATCTGAAGCAGAGGCAAAAGAAGCATCAAAGTCTTTAAACCATTCAGTAGTACCAGAAGTTCCTCTCCAGGAAACCACAATGTCTCTTCTCCCTAACCCAGTTTTGGCTTCGTCTGTAGCAACAGCAACAAACCCAAAATAAGAAGATTCTCCTGCTACCATCCAATCTCCGAAATCAAACTCTGACCTCCCATAGAAAAAGTCAGTCACTTCATATTTGTAAGGATTGCCCAATTCTATACCCACATCGGAAAAGAAAGTCTCCGGTGGATATCGAGACAATTTAAATCCAGGGGATTGTTTTATGTCATTGAGAGTAGCTGGAGCAGCTGCTGTCAACAAACCATAGTGAACAAGATAACGACGAAGGTCGTCATTAATTGGGTCTAAAAGATCATCCCAATTCTTCTCGCCACTAAGCACATTCCAGTTTGATGCTATGTCTGCAACTGCCATTGTTTGTTTGTTTTCTTTTCAAGCTGTTGTGTGTTTTTGAGTAGTGTGAGTTGCAATGAATGGGTTGCATGGTTTATATAGAGAGTCTGAGAGGCTTCTCCTTCGCCTTGAAGAAACACTTTTCATCAGTAACCCTAATCCCTGCATGTGCACTATGTGTATGACTTTAGTAAAGCACGTAATTTTCACAATTGGGGTTGGCTGGCTACTGAGCAGTAATTAGGCTGTGACCACATATCTTTGCCCCATTTTTTGAATTTGAAGTTTCAATGAAAAAAGGCTTCCAAAGCCATGGGCGTTTTCAAGCTAGACTTGTATAAATGAATATGATTAAATAATTTTATGGCTTGGAGGATGTATATAAAATAAGTTCAATAGGCAAATCATAAATTCAATCTCCTTCAAGCCTATATTGGATATCAGATAAAGTTTCTTGTATTGAAGTTTCTGAGCCAGTATACACATTGTTTTTTTCTGCCAGTCAATAAATTTTTATTAATTGAATTGAATTAAGAAGTCAAACACTAACCCAAGTAAATAAACATTAGAATCAATCTTTCAGAAAATGAATTGGCTTGTATTAGGTGGATCTCGCGTGCGCGTAAATCATTTTGGAGCACCACTTGCATTTCATGAAATTGGTTCTTGGATCGATTGCTGCAGTATATCCATTTGTTATATACATATATATAGTTTTTTTTATAGTTCTTGTTATAAACTATATAAAGTTATGGATGACCATAACTTTTAAAATTAATTTATAATGTATTAATATATGTTATAATAAAGTACTGTATGTAATTAATGAAATATTTATTATTTGTTGTAAATATAGAGATTTCAACTCTATAAATATAGAAGAATATGAGACATAGACATACAAATAAAAAATAACAAAATTTTACATTTTCTCTCCCAGTTAGGATTACATATTTTTTCTCTACACATTTCTTTCCTTTTATATTTTATAACAATTCTACTATAATTTTTATAGCGTAGCTTTTTATGCATAGTTTTTCTTTGTATAAAGGCATAGGTATTGTAAGTTTGAGCACCGGGTATTAGGATATTTACCATACCTTGATAATGATATGAAAAAATAATATACATATTTGTACATGTAATTAAATTAAATGAGAAAGTCATTTCAGCAAATTCTTTTAATAATAGGTTGCTTTAATCCATTTTAATTCGAGGTTACCAGATTTGAAATGTAATAACTTAAAAGTTCGTCATTCCTTATGAAATTATATGACGAAGAAAAGAGAAAAACTGGTAACATTGAATGTTGATTTAAAATTGAAAGAGAAAAAAAAACACCATTGTAAAAGAAAGAAGAGGGAACAAAAGACAAAATTAATGCCAACAACTGTTAATTATAGTGATAAGATACATTGCGCTTCTAAGCTGATGATTCAAGTATGGGTTAGTTACGAACTCAAAAAATTGACCGTTATGAACATAAAAGATACTACCTCCGCTTTTATGAGATGTTTACATTTCCCTTTTTGGGTGTTTTTTTGAATTGTTTACATTTTTATTTATAGTAAGTTTTGTAATTGTTTATTATTATTTTTTTATTGGTATTGGTGAAAAAGTAAGTTTTTTAAAGAATTAGTAGTTATTTATTATTATTTCTGTATTGATATGGGTAAAAAATGGGTTTGTATTAGTATTAATGAAATAATGAATGTAAAGAAATGAAAAAAATAGAAACAGTATCTATCTATTCAAAGGGGTAAAAAAAAAAAAAAAGACAAGATTAATGTTAATGGGAAGTCACATCTGAGCTAAAGCTTTTCAGCAGTATCGTACTAGAGTGCTCCATCAATAAAAAAAAAAAAATAAAAATAAAACATTAATTATTGTGAAGAAGAAATTGTGAAAGTGTTATTTTTTTTTTTAAAAAAAATTCCCCGAATTCATAAAATCATTTATCAATCAGACCAATTTTTAAATATCTTACACAGTCCACTATTTCTACCCTTATTTCCCAGTGCATATACAATATATTTTTTCGTATAATTTATTGATTACTACTCCAATCTTTCACTATCTTAGTAAGTCTTTCCTTTTGTGTTGGAAAATAAAGTAATTTTTCAAAGGACCATGTTATTGGTGAGCCACCACGGACCACGACGAGCCTTGAAAGTTGATTGGACTTAGGAGAAAGAGACGGGTCTAGAAATTGAGTTTTTGGCCCATCTTTTATTTGCCATAACCCAACGCCCATATAACACACACATTTAGGTGTAGTGGTAAGGAGCAAAGATGGGAAGCTGAAGAACTCATGTTCGAGTGCTATCAAGTACAATAAAAAGTCCCCTTTTTTGGGTATGTGTATGGGTGCATGAGTAAATCTCTATGTTATAAAAAAAAAACTCAACTTGCTGAAAAAAGAAAAAAATTATTGTAAATGCAATTAAGGATGGTAGCGGAACGATAGTAACCGCATCCTGAACCCACTAAAAAGATAGTATTCTAACGGTTATGGTCCTTATAGAATGGTTATAAAGATAGAAATCATTACTTGTTATGGTTACGGTTATCGAATAGTTATAAAATTGAGCACACAATAACCGTTGAATTATTTCCTACTTATTTCATAGTTAGAGAATAGTTTGGAATTGAACCCAAGGGGTTGGCTTGGTGGTGAGGTAAGTCACCAAAAACCAAAAAGGTCCTGGTTCAAACCTTAGGGGTAAAAAAAAAAAAAAAGAGAGAGAATAGTTTGGAATTGACTACATGATAACTATTAAAACTATTACCCGCTTATGGAATAGTTATTCACTAAACTCAACCCGTTACCATTAAGATATATATAACTTTTTTGAAAACATAATAGTTTTGAAAATTTTTATTGGTGGAGTTATATATATACATGTGGAACAGTTATTCGCTAAACTCAACCCGTTACTATTAAGATATATATAACTTTTTTTAAAACATAATAGTTTTGAAAATTTTTATTGGTGGAGTTATATACTATATACATGTGGAACAGTTATTAGCTAAACTTCACTCGTTACCCATTAAGATATATATGACTTTTTTGAAAACATAATAGTTTTGAAAATTTTTATTAGTGAAGTTATATATATATATATTGAATTAATTTTTTTTATATGGTTGAATTTGAAAATTACTGATTTTTTTTACTATATTGTTATAACTACTTTTACTTTAAGAATATTGTAAAAAACAATATATTTAGAAACTTTAGATTGTTACCTGCTATTAATTGTGGTCAATACTAAATAGTTATGGAAATAGTTTTTAAAATTTTTATAGTTATGAAATGGATATAGAATTTATAATTATGGTTAGAGAAATGACAAATTATGCTGATAATCGATCCCCTATCATCCCTACTTCGAATAGGTGCAACTTGAGTGGTAATAAAAATGTTTTATAAATTTATTATTCTTTTAGTTGAGGGAAGTAGTCTATAATTCATCATGACTTTGATAAATTTTAGTGTTATTGTCTCGGTTGTAGTAATTAGTTTCATTTTCTATTAAAAAATAGTCAAATATTTTAGTTTCATCATTTTCACTTAAAAGTGAAATTGAAATTACTTAATTTCACCGTAGAATTCATTTTTTAAAAAAATTTTTCAATAAAAAAAAAGTACATTGTTTTATGATTTTTAAGTGCATACATTTAAGTTTCATGAACTTGTAAAAAAAAAATTCATAAAATTCACATTATATTAATTCAAGTTAAAATTCTGCTTTACCAATTCCTACTTATAACAATATTTTTTGTTAATGTATACATCTCATTATGCCTTTATGATGATTAAATTGAAAATTTTATCCAAGCTAAGACAGGATTACAGAAAAATAAAATAAATATCTGACAAAATGAAAATTTTCTCCACAAAATCATGAATAAGCCTCCAACAGAAGCATGTAAAACATGAGAATTGAAAAGGAGAGATGCAGCAGCTTTGCTAAAACAAAAATGTGTAGAATGAAATGGACACCCCATAGACGAACCACCATACAATCCCATTCCCATCTAAAACAGCTTTAAAAAATACATACATGCATAATGCTTTTGTGAAAAGTAATCTATATATACACACGGGTTAAGTGTGTGAATAAAATTTCTATCTTTTCAAAAACATTCTTATTAATTTTAATCTTTCAAGGTAATGTACATATGTCGTAGGAAATTTGATATTATAGTAGAATTTCATACAAAAATTATATGTTCGACTTGGCAGGTTAAAATTTTTTTCATATATAAGTTAAGATTATACTTAAAGAAGTCAAAATTTCAGTTACAAATAAAGAGCCACTGGATATAGATGAGCTCACAAAAGAAACACCAAGGAATACACCCAAAAAAATTATAGCAGAAGAATAATTGAAATTTTAAATGTACCCCGAGCCACTGGGGACATTTCGAATTTGAAATTTATCCTCTTGAATTCGATTGTTAATGGCTCTCGCTGGGAATGGACATACATTTGAGCTCGAATTGAATTGAAATACGGTAGCCAAATTTGATTGTTGAAGTGCAGTACCAATTCCAGACTACTCTTATTGATATTAAAATTTAAAAGTTTAAGAAATCGAGTAAAAGTTGACATAATAACTTGTAATTTATCAAAATGTTTCGGATTGACTTACTCAAATTTAAACTTATCAATGATAAGAGGTTAGTATATATTTACTGATTAACTTATTTAACTTGCTTCCTTAAAAGTCATAGTCGTATGTTATTTTTATACTAGTACTTAAGTTTCTATTAAATGATTTTTCTTTAGGGGATTCAAGATATATAGTTTATTTATGTATATTTATTTTCATATTTATAGTTTTTTAAAAAGTATCAACCCTAGTCCAAATCCTAAAATTCTAGGATGAATTTTAATTACATCTAAAATTACGAAGGTTATAAAAAAAAAAAAGGTGTTACCTGAGAATAAGCATGGTTTGTGTTTGCGGTTACGTGGTGGGGGCCTATTGGCTACCGTGTTACTGAAGGATCTTGTTTCTTGCAAATTTTAGGATGCATACTATGCATTTGGACTTTGGGTCTAAATACTTGTCATATATATATATGCAAAGCTTAGTATGAGATCATAGATCAGTTTTTTAAATTCATTAAATTATCTAAGATTGATTAACAAGTCAGCATTTATTTTAATCAATACTCACATTTCAAATCACACTTCAAAATGAAAACTAATGATGCAGCAGAAAAACCATCACATCTACATAATCATAATTAATTAGTTGCCCATTTTACCTTCCTTTTTAAAAAAAAAAAAATCGGATCACTCAATTATACAATCAGCTTAAGAAAACATCATGATTAATTAATTAATTAACGAAATATTAGTTAAGCATTAATAAATTATCTTCCCGCACATCATCTTCATGATCCATCAATTTCCAAGAACCATCAGGTTGCTGAACCATACCTTTATTCTTCTGAACCCGCCATGAAACCGGAACAAGATACTCTTCTTTTAAACCATCTAAAGTTTTATTAACTAAAGCAATATCACGATTAACTTCTAATTTAAACCCTCCTCTAGATCCTTGCGTTCCTGCAACTCCATGCAAATAAGCTTCTAAGTTATGCCAAGTTGATACGTTTCCCGGGCTTTTAAGGTACTTTGATTTTGTCGTGTCAATTACTAGTTCTTCACCAACGTCTGCGTATCCTATTAATGGATAATTAGGAACAACATCAAGATTGTTACGAATTCTTAATGCTCGAAGCCCTTTATACCCTGAAAATACTTTCTTGAAACCTGAATCTCCCACTCTAGGACTTGCAAATACTATAGCTGTGACTGGATAAGCTTTGTTTGGTGATGATTTTGGCTTGTTAATCCCATTTGCAACTATATCTACTGCGTTTAATGTTGCTAATGCAGCCCCTAAACTATGCCCGCATATTGTAATGCTTATTTCTTCATTCTTGTATTCTTCTACTAGCCTTCTTACCTCTTTAAGTACCTAATAATTTGTCACAAAACTTGTTAGAAAATGTTTAGTATTTTAACTAATTTATTTTAATTAAATTTTGTAAGCAATGAAATCTCAAATTAATTAAATTGCATCGTTAGATCATATTCAATAGGTTTTGAAGTCTAAAATTTTATTTCGGACCTCAAATCGTTTTAATTAAGTGCATGATTTGTATCTAAACTGAAATTTTAAATTTCATTACTTATAGCAACAAAAGTTGAGACATGTTTAGAATTAAAATAAGTAGAGCAAAAATCAATGATTAATTGATGAAATTTAATTGAGAATAAAATAATTACCTGATCTCTTGCGCTAGTCTGATTATAAGGCGAACGAGGATCATCGGAAGTATAAACAGAATGCCAACCTTGATGCACCTTAGGATCAACATTGGAATCGCCAAGTAAATCAGAAGCCGAGACTAACAGAAATTTAAAATCATCAACCCATTCCAATGTTTGAACAGTACCTCTCCAAGCAATTACGATATCTCTTCTCCCTAAAATAGCTTTCCCTTCATCAGTAGCTACAGCAACAAACCCCATCCAATTAGATTCCTTACTCCAAGCTTCCCTTGACAAAGACTTTATAATAAATGCCTCAGGAAGCGGAATTTGAGAAGTTGCATACAAGAATTTGGTCACGTTATACTTGTAAGGATTTCCTTTATCCAAACCAACTTTGGAGAAAAAATCAATCTTTGAATATAAACTGCTTCCTGCAAATTTTGAAGCTTTCTGGGTATTGAAAGCATCATATGCAGCTTGAGCCATTTCGCCGTAATGAATAGCATATCGCCGGAGATCAATGTCTAGTGGGTCTAATAAGCCCTTCCAATTGCTTTCGCCACTTAGATGTCTCCATCTTTTTGCTATGTTGTCTGCTAACATTTCGATTTCCTTCCTCTTCTTCTTCTTAATGCCAAAACACCTTCTAATTATGGATTTATTTTGCATGTTTTATGATATTATATATATTTATGCTTTTTGGGTATGAGACTTCTTTAAGTTTAAGAATAGGTCATCAGAATTTATAGACTACTGATCTTATTTGTGTTTTTTTTTTTAACTAATATAAACCCGAACCACATTTCGTACCTACTATAATTTACCAATTAGAAATTCTTTTCTTTAATATAAAATCAGTCCCTGTTGACTAAAATAATTAATATTTACAGAGATTATTAATTAATTGATATGTACTAATTATATATTTCAAAAATCCAAATTGACAATTTCTTTGATTGCTTTTTTTTACCTATCAGGTTTATCATGTTACCCAGAAGAGCAGGCAAAATGACCCACGACCTGAAACCACTCAATTCAAATGAGTGTAACGAAAGAAAACAATTTTGAGCTGCTTATTAGGAATTATTAGTTACAAATAGGGGCGATTCTTAGGGTGTTCAACATGTCCTACCTTGGGGGTTCAAATATTAAATGACGCGTATTATATTTAATATTTTAATAGAGGGTAGCTGGTAGACATATAGGGCCCGTTTTCAAAAATAATTGAAAAAATAAACAGGACCTTCAAAACTTTTGCTCCACCCTTGATTACAAATAATGATTTTAATTTTATACGTTCTGAATTCTGAAATGAATATAATCAAGAGGAAGATCAACTTTTATAATTTAAAATCTCAAATTCTTGCTGGCAAGTAATTAAAATCACTACTGCTTTTATAATATAAATTAATAATACGATTGCTTGTCAATCTCATTTTTGCTATTTGAAATATTCAAATAAATGCTTCGGCGTACGAATTTATGTTTCCTTTTAATTAGGAATTTGAAGCCCATATTCCAGATTTCTCTCCTCTGCGATATGTGGAGCATTTTTTTTTTTTTTTTAATTTAGACACTAATTGATTAATTTCTTTGGACGGTGATGAATTATTTATGAAGTCAATTACAGGTGTTAAGCATCTTTCACATGCACCTGCAATAATATTTCTTGGGTTACAAGGTTTTTGACTCTCTAATAAATTAAGATTAAAATATTTAATCTGTTTTTTCTACATCAGGAATTATTAATTATAACACTGCAAATTTACTTTATAATTGATTATGGTAAATGTTAATGGAAAATATTGCTCATGTTTTTAATATTGGTTATAAAAAAAAAATAGTAGTCTTTGCTTTAAAGTAATGTAGGTAAGAAGATGTATGGAAATGGAATGGAAGTGGTTGAATTATGCTTTCATATTGAACAAGGCAAGTTTTGCAGTTGCCGATGCTTTCAATTTGGATATCGTTTATTTATAGAAAATCTCTATTCGTGTGTATGTATATATTCCTTACCTCACATTC
>CATIWJ010203129.1:0-10118 GCA_949640765.1 Croton laevigatus | reverse complement strand
TACAAAGATTAATTGGAGTTAAATAAGTTTAAAGACTAAATATCTGAGTTTAAAAACACAGAGTATGAAAAAAGTTCAAGGATATTGAGTTTGAATTGATTTGATAAAAAAAAAAGTTGTTTGATTGATTGATTTGTTTGTGTTCTTTTACATTCTATTCCTGTGCTATTTATGTAAAATGAAAGCAGTTATGTAGAAAATTTCCACCAATGCTTCCATGATTGAACTCCACTCCAGAGTTAACTTCCTTCATGTCACTGTATGCACGCCTTACTCTAATTTTGTTTGACTTCCTTTGAAACAAGTCTAGAAGTCTTATCCTTTTTAACTTCTGCTCAATATTCCTATCTGACTTATTTTAATTAAAATAAATTAAAGCTTTAATAAAATTAAAAAGAAAAAAAAACATTAATACCCAAATTACAAACAAAGTCCAATAATAATTAAACTCAACCCAATACAAGTTTGACCCAAAACTAAAACTCAATTTACAATTAAAACCCAAATCTAATACTTGTAGTTAGGAGCCAACAAAGATGATAACACATTTATCTTCGAGTCCTAACGGACTGAGTTCGAACATCTATCTACATTTGGGTGTGTGAGTTTATTACTATGCTAAAAAAAAAAGAATCTAACACTCAAATCAAACACTTCTAAAATTGAATCAACCCAAAAATTCAATTTATGGTGTAAACTATGCCCCATTTAAATATTAAGCTGGCTTATTAAAAAGCCATCTTGATATTCAAACTTTTCCATAAATTGATGGTGAATGATCTTAGGAATTAATCGTGAACCTTGGCTTTGCTGATACTTGAGTAGATAATTTTAACTTTGGATGTATTGCAAAAATAATCATACTATAGAAATAGAATTAAATGCCTTTGATAACCGTTTACGGAAACTAAGCTCCTGATTAGGAATGTTCATTCGTTAGAACGTGAAAAAATTTTCATCGAATTCAAAAAAAGAAAATTTTTTTTTCCTGGACGATTTAACAAATAAAACATTTCTTACGAATTACACGATTTAAACTAAAATTCATAAAACTTGAGCAAAATATACTATTTTTAACGAAATTAACGATCTAGACGAAAATTCATAAAACCTGAGCAAAATATACGATTTTTTAACTAAGTTCAACGTTGTTCCAATTAACATAATAATAGCAATAATAAAATGTTTTAGATTTAGAGAAAAATGAAAGAGAGCATAAACATAAAATTTTTGTCTTATAGCATGGTATAATCGTCCAATGCATTAAATTCGTGAAAATTTTTACTATTACGTTACTTTCACAATTTAACAAATATTACGAAAAATTTTAACAATGATAAACTTTTTAACGACACGAATTAGACGAATTGAACAAATTATACGAATTTCGCATTTTAACATTTTCATTTGAACACCGTTACTCCTCCTGACGGCACTTACATTTTTAACCGCTCCTTACTTCATTTTAATTTCAAAAAAAAAATTAAATTAAAAAAAATAAACATTAGAGCCAGTTAAAAATTAAAACATAAAAAATTTGCAAAAACCACATAAAGGAAACGGAAAGCGCATCAGGTCAAGCTGACCATAGCCGCCGCAAGTTCAGAACACCGCCGGAGCTAGCAACCGCCAAAGCTCCGTCGCCATCGCCCGACCAGACCAAGACCCACTCGCACGCAGCCAACAGTTCGCGCGTCTGTTCCTTGCGCCACCATCGCCACAGTCTCGCCAGAGCTGCCTTCCACCAGAGCTATCTAGAGCCGGAGCTACCTTAACTTCTGCTCGAATCGGAATTGGCCACGGTAAGGCCAATCCATCCCTTGCAATTTTCCTGCTTCTGCTTTTGCCATTTTCGTTTCCTGCTGCATTATATATAATATATATATTGAGGAAGAAGACCTAAACTGATCAATTGGCCTACCATGAACTTATAATTTGCTGAATTTTGTCTTGAAAATTGGCCATTTTGGTTTAGAACACTCCCTTCCAATTTTTGCCCAATTTACTTAATGATTATATTCTTAGTGGTCTAAAATGTCCAACCAAGAATACTAACGGCCAATTAATTTGATGCAAAAATAGGCCAAAAATCAAAACAAAATTCGTGATTTAGCCAATTGAACTTATTTCATGAATGAAATGACAACTAACTTCTATCTTTGTTTAATTGATAGGCATTACTTTCTAAGGCGGTCTTTGAACTCCAGTGATGATAACTAATTTTCTATCAATCCAACATTGAAAAAATAAAACAAATACCTTTTGCTTCATTACGAACTCCTTCTTGAGTAACTGTTGATTGCAACCTTAATGTTCCTACTCTTTTCCAGCCAGAGGTACACCGTTGGCAGAGTCTTTCTTTCATGACATCCCCTCTACGGTATGCAACTTCGATTCTTAAAAATTGGTTAACTCTAGCGGAACTTCCTTCTTTTGCTCATTTTTTGTGTAATTTTGAACAAACTTGTAAAATTAATTGAATTGAGGACTTCTTTGCTTTTCAGGTGAAGATAAGCAGGTGCAGACAAACAGATCATTTACCATTTCTGTTTTAGCTCATTCCCGCCAGAGATACCTTTAGCCTTCAAACTTTGCATTTCCAAATCATTGGTATACTTGTCATTCCAAGCTAATTTCTTCATGCTTTTAACAGGCCACTAAAGAAGCTTTTCTTCTCTTGAACTCATCTTTCTACTTAAATTCGCCTTTCAGCCAGAGCTATTCTGCCAAAGCTTCCAAGCTTCTCTCTTCATATTCAAGGTTAGCTATCTTCAAAACTCTGACTGACTTGTTCGACATGTTTGAAACTTGTTTGCAATGAATTTGAAATGAACTATTATTGACTTTTATCTTTCTACTTGAATTGTCTATATTTGGCTGAGCATGAGACCTTTGGCTTGTGATTATAAACTGCTGTCTTCTTGAATGTTGCTTGACTGTTACTTGGCTTGATCTTGCATATTTACTCTAAGTTGGAACAGGAGTGATGATTTTGCAGAAAAATTTAGCATTGGCTAAATCAAATAGCTAAAGCCTGAATTTTACATCTTTAATAACTGATAATTTCAGTTTAGCTTATAGGTTTAGCCAAAGCCTGAAATCCTTAGTAGGATGAATTTAGTCTTGCTTTACAGTGGCAAAATTGAATTGCCTACATCTAACTTTTTACATATATTCTAGCCATAGGTTGGCTCTTATCACCTATCTATGTTGTTCATATACTACTTGCTTTCACAGGTGATGTATTATTGGCCAGAGCTTTGGCCTTCATGTAACTATATCTCTTATCTTGTTTTCCTCAAGTTTAGCTAACCAGTAAGCATCTCTTTGCAGGATGATCTTACTTTGTCATTCTCCTTGATCTGGAGACTGGTGAAGCGGCTTGAATATGGGTTTGGCAGACTACTATTCCACCAAAGCCCTCTTCAAGCCAAGCACCCCACACTGAATTTTGGGGTTTCTTGTTCAAAGTTCAGAGAATCAAAACTAGGGTTTGTACATTCTCCTCTATCCAGTAATTTTCTTCCCTCTTCTCGTTCCAGAGGGAATAACGCAGACTGGAATGCAACTAACAACTTTGGTTTTTTAAACTCACTTCTTTCTATACTGAAAAAATGCAAATCTCTCTTTCAATTGAAGCAAATTCATGCCCAAATGTTCCGCACAGGTTTAATCAACCATGGGTTTGCCTCAAGTCGCTTAATTGCCTTTTGTGCAAAGTTAGAATCGAGAAATCTTGATTATTGTACCAAAATTTTGAACCCTAAGGAAAACATAAATTCTTTTTCTTGTAATGTAGCAGTTAGAGAGTATTTAGAGGTTGGAAATCCTAGGGAAGCAATTTTTTTGTACAAAAGAATGATGATGATGGGAAGTTCAACACCTGATAAATATACCTATCCTTTGTTGTTTAAAGCTTGTGCTAGTTTATTGTTGAATCATTTGGGTGATCAAATTCGTGGGCATGTAGTGCAATTGGGTTTTGGAAAGGATAAATTTGTGAACAATGCACTTATACATATGTTGGTTACTTTTGGAGAATTGGATTTGGCGCGTAAGGTGTTTGATGAAGGTTGTGTGAGAGACTTGGTTTCTTGGAATTCTTTGATTAATGGGTATGCTAGAAGTGGGAAACCAAGAGAGGCAATAGGGGTTTATGAAGAAATGTTGGAGCAGCAAGTGAAGTGGGATCAAGTAACAATGATTGGTGTCATATCTTCATGCGCGCAGATTGAAAGTTTAAAACTTGGGAGACAATTTCATCGGTGTATTGAAGAAAGTGGATTGAATTTAACAATTCCACTTGCCAATGCACTTATGGACATGTATATAAAGTGTAAGGATCTTGAGGCTGCAAAAACAATATTTGATAACATGAAAGAGAACACAGTTGTTTCGTGGACTACAATGGTTGTTGGATACATAAGACACGGTCTTTTGGATATAGCTAGGAAGTTATTTCATGCTATGCCGGAGAAAAATGTTGTGTCATGGAATGCTATGATCGGAGGGTATGTTAATGCCAAGCAGAGCAAGGAGGCATTATCTTTGTTTCAAGAAATGCAAGCTACTAACATTAAGCCTGATAAGGTAACTATGATTCATTGCCTATCTGCATGCTCCCAACTTGGAGCACTTGATATTGGAATATGGATTCATCGTTATATCAAAATGCATAATCTTCCTGTTGATGTTGCTTTAGGTACATCTCTAATTGACATGTATGCAAAATGTGGGAATATTAGAAAAGCTCTTCAGGTTTTCCATGAGATGCCTGGGAGAAACTCTCTCACATGGACAGCCATTATTGGTGGTTTGGCTTTCCATGGTCATGCACATGAAGCCTTGTCCTTTTTCTCCAATATGATCGATATTGGGTTGATGCCAGATGAGATTACATTTCTTGGAGTTCTGTCAGCTTGTTGTCACGGAGGATTAGTTGAAGAGGGCCGCAAGTATTTTTCACAAATGTCCGCCAGATTCAATTTGGTTCCTCAACTTAAACACTACTCTTGCATGGTGGACCTTTTGGGTAGGGCTGGTTTATTGGAGGAGGCAGAGCTGCTAATTGAAAGCATGCCAATAAAGGCAGATGCTGCAGTGTGGGGTGCGTTGTTCTTTGCTTGTCGGATCCATGGAAATCATCTACTGGGGGAAAGAGCAACTTTTAAGCTTCTTGAATTGGACCCCCATGATACTGGAATATATGTTCTGCTTGCCTCTATGTACAGAGAAGCCGGTATGTTGGAGGAGGCCAGGAAGGTGAGGAAGATGATGAGAGAAAGAAAACTGGAGAAGATTCCTGGTTCTAGTTCAATTGAGGTGAATGGAAAGGTTTATGAGTTTATGGTTATGGATAAATTGCATCCTCAATCCATGGAAATTCATGAATGTTTGATAAAATTAACCAGAGAATCAGAGTTTGCTGAATGCATATCCGAGGGTCCAAAGCTTTAGAGAAAACTTTCTTTCAGGCTTCTAAGTGCGAAACTAAAAGCATTTCTTGATTTAGATGTATCGGGTAACATTTGCTTGATCAAAATCTGGTAACCCTTGACATTGGTCCCAAAATAGAATATTTTGCGCCATTTATATTCTGGACTAAGATGATCTAAACTAGAATCAATTGTTTCTACAATTTTGCAACAGAAATATCCATGTACAAAGAAATTTACTGTTGAAATGAAGAAGACAGACTAAAGTCTGTCACTTGACTCGGGTTTATTAGTTTTAATGTTTGATAAACATCATAACTTCCATTTCCCTTTCCTCTTTACTACATTTTCTCATTAATCTTAACTTTCACTCATTTTAATATCAGGGAAGTTTAAAAAAACACTGCGATGGTGGGTATGCAAGAACTGATCCTTGAGCTTGTATTTTTAATGAATAGAATCTAGAATATTCAATCGATGAATGTTTCTTGATTTTAGACCTTTGATGATAGAAATCAGACATCAATTTTGAGAAAATAAGAAGAGCGATTTGAGAACTGAAATCCTGCCCATTTGATTAAATAAAAACTCATTTTGTAGAAACTGAAAAACTTTCGAAACCCATTTCAAATCGCAAACTAGTTTTGAAATATCAGACCTATTTCTGCAAACGATTAGAAAACAGGAAGCGTTGGAATCTTGTTTTGGTGAAGAACCGTTGGTCTCTGATTTATCTTGGAACGACTTCCTTTTTTAAAAGTTTTCTTTCTTTCTTTTTTTTTAATTTAGCAAAATATGTAATAATATAATATAATAATATATAATTATAATATATATTATAATTAAGAGTATATGATTCTTTTACTGGGTTTTTAACGGAAAATGGCAAAAAACTTAATGGAAGAACAAAATTGTATGACGAAAGTAACATGCAAGGATAAAAATGTCTATTTCAAAAAATATAGGGATAAAATTGTAGATTATGACAAAATCTAGAGATAAAAATGTAATTTTCCTTATATATATATATATATATCTCATTTGAAAATCTATATATAGAATTGGAATCCTTCAATTTAGAAAGATAATAATTCATTCGTAACTTTCTGCTATCTGCTATATGTAACCATTGAAATTAATAATAAGAAATTAAACTAGCCATATAAATTATGGAAATATTTTATTATAATTAATTGCCAATTAAAATTCGTGGTTTGCATAAATGATTTACTACCTCTCTATATATACAAATGCAATACTAACATTTCATCATAAACAAACTTAGATATTATTTTCTTTTCTTTCAAAATGAAAGCTCAAATCCTTTTTTGTATGCTTGCTATGTTCATATTGTTGTTAAGTGGTATATATTTCTGTTTCTAATAATTTTAATATTACCCATATTAATCGCTCGTGTTTATTTACTAATTTTTATTCTATGTGGCTTTTTCGAATCAGCTGATAGCAGAGGAATCAAAACAGAGGACGATCGTTGCGATTATCGTGTTCATTATACTACACATATATGCACTTCTGCAGAATGTGATTTGCTTTGTACTTCTTATTATGGTAATGGCGATCACTCTAAATGTCTTAAGACTGTTAAGAATGCTTGTTGCTGTAACCTTCCCATAATCTGATCTTTCATGTATTGGTTTGTGCACCAAAATTATAATAATATAATCTTCTTTACTTAGTTTGTTGAATTAATTACAATCGGGAAAGATTTTTTTTTTTTCTCTTTTCTTTTAATTCAACTAAATGGCATTTTGATTACAAGGTGAATATGCTTTGATTTCGACGAGAAGGTATTTGATTAGAATATGCAAACATGCTTTAATTAAAGGCCAAAGAATTGGTGCAATGGTTGGCTGCTCCGCTTCTTACCCAAGTTCGAGCCTTATCCCCTTCCCCTAGAGTAGATTTACTGCTTTCCTCATGTATCAAAAAAAAAAAAAAAGCTTTAATTAACGTTTAGCTTTGCATTAGCTGTTTTTAGCATATATTTACAAAATTTTAAAAGTTAATGCGATTAATTTTTTTAAAAAAATTACTCAAAAAAGTCACCAAAAAAATACAAATTTTCATAAGAGTTTAAAATTTAATTATTAAAATTTTTAATTATTTACCGTGTGATATTAATTAATATTAATTTTTAAAATATTTATAAGATGAAAAGTGTGTATGTAGCCATAATTTATTAAAAGAATAATTGGTTTTATCAAAAGTTATTAAAAGAGTAACTCTATTAAGGTATTACTTTTCAACAAATTTGTTATTTTTGGCTGTTAAAAATTGTATCAAATTTGTCAAATCCCCTAACCCAGATAGATATGTGGGTTGATATTGGCTCAATTTCAACGGATTTTCTTGGGCTTTCATCTGGCCATATGTATCCTCGAATTGCATTTCACACTTCACAATGGGATCTATTTTTGGGCTCCTAAGAAGCCTTTTAACTCTCCTTCCGTGCTTCACTCAATTTGCAAAATTTCCATTTGCTTTACCCAATTTTCTAAATATAATCTTATGTCATTTTTGAAATTGAAATAAAATGGCCTAAATGCTATCCCAAAATAGTGCAATCAAATAAATTGAAATTCAGTTGGAATGACAAGTAATTAAATTTAACCTAACCCATAAAAGCAAAGTTAATTTTTTGTTAAAATTGAAAATATATGCAAAGATTTGGTGAAATTTCCTTTTCACTTCCCTTGAAATTCGTTCAAAACCGTCCAATTGTCCTTTTTCTTCTTCTTACTATAATTCAATAAATGATGTCATTCTTCTCAATAATATTTTCTTTTTCTAGGGTTTTTCCATCCTTCTGGCCGC
Source organism: Croton laevigatus (assembly GCA_949640765.1). Lineage (NCBI taxonomy): Eukaryota > Viridiplantae > Streptophyta > Magnoliopsida > Malpighiales > Euphorbiaceae > Croton > Croton laevigatus. The sequence continues at coordinate 1,848 of CATIWJ010203129.1, read as the reverse complement.
TGTCAGTGTTTTCACCGATGGCGGCCTCCCTGTTTTTCTTCTTTTCTGATAATCCAATAACCATTTGCTTATGTCTTTCTTTCAAATAAAAATAGTGCAATTTTTTTATTTCTGTGCAATTTTCTTTATTTCTTTGCCTTAATGCAATTTTCCTTTTGCTTGTGTATAATTTTCCTTCTTGTACTGCGGCCACATTCTCTTTTTCTTTCGATTATCCATGCTCCTTTGCTTCACTTAGATTAGCTTGAGCTCCAGATCTGCTGCTTGCTACTCCAGCTAGCTTTATCTCTACTTTGTGGTTGAATCCATTCATGCTTGTCGACAACCTTTAGATCGGATCTCATGCTACTTTCCTTTTCGATCTACGATCGGATATAACTATTACTTCTTCAGCTGGCTTAGTTTATGTATGTGGTTTCCTATCAGGGAGAAAACGTTCTGATAAAAAAAAATGAAAACAATGAAATCAGTTGATGCTAAAGCAGGCAACATAGGAGGAGGAAGATGAACACCATATGTTTGATGAAATTCCTCAATATCTACTAGAAGCAACAAAAAATTTCTGCTGTACCTCTGATTTTGGGTTTTCATATTCGTTTTTTCTATTATTAATCATTGTCGATGTAATGTTAATTTCTTAGTTTTTTGGTTGGCTTGATGGTCTTAGGAAAATAAGTTGTAGAGTTTCTGGGTAGTTAGTCTTTCCGATAATTGCTGTACTTCTGATTTCTTACTCTAGTTATAAAACTACAAGCAAGCTTACTAGTCCTTTTATCAAAAAAAAAATGTTTTATATATAGTATTCGTCTTGGAATTAATTTTGATTAAAATATTTAAAACGGTACGTTTCATACCTAATTAGAAGGCCCATAATTGTAAAAGAAATAGAGGGGGGAAAAATTGTCTTCACTTGCAAAATTCAAATCCCCAATCAATAAGCAATAATGGTAAAAAGATAATCCAATTTGTCAATTAAATTGACCTTTCAATGTCCCATAATTGCTTCTTGTTTGTTAAACTTTATATCACCGAAAAAAGGAAAGAAATAAATAATTCATAGTGGCTTGTTTATTAGAACTATCCCAAAGGAGCTGGTCTAACTATTGTACAGTAAAATTACTTTACAAGTAGTTTTAAGAATTTGATTTAGATGGTACTTTTAAGCATTTTTTTTAATTTTAAAATCACTCATTTATCTGATTATACGAATTTTCAAACTGCTTATAAGCCAATTTAATAAAAGTAATATTTTACCCCATCTAAAAAGTGCTTTTTATAAGCTAAAAGCTGAAAAGTTTGAGCCATTTTGAATATTCTCTTAATTGATAAATAATTTTAAAACTTTTTTTTTTGAACATATTTGTACTTTTTAACTTAATAAAGGTATGTTCTCAAATTAAAACTATATTTTTTCTGTTGTGAATATTTTTGTCAATTTGGGCGAGAAATTAGATTTTCCATGTTTGATTCTTGTTGCCTAACACATAATTAGCACCAATTCCAATTGACTGCTATTTTTGCTATGCAATCTACAATTTTATTTTATTTTTTTCAATTTTATTAGGCCTCATTACTAAGTAAAAATGATTTTATGAATTTATCAATGTCTTGAGGTCTAAAAATATGTAAACACTAATTAGCAAATTCATTTCAGCAATTTGAGGCTTCTATGAAGGACTTCAGATGCGATGCGACAAGCACTTTCGTTTGCTAGCTCAAATTTGCATGCGGATCAGATGGATGCTTGTATGTGGACTCTCAAGTGGTGGTTCACGCACTAAAGTCTAAAGTTGATGGTTTTTCTTTGTTTGGTTTAGTCATATCGGATTGTTTATCTTTGTTAAGATC
>CATIWJ010203125.1:0-24369 GCA_949640765.1 Croton laevigatus | reverse complement strand
GTTGAGATGTTCCTGCTAATTGGGCAGATGTACTCTTCCATGCTTTTATGCAGATTGGGGTGATGGTGATGGTTCATGGAGATGACAAAGGCTTGGTGTTGCCTCCTAAAGTTGCATCCGTTCAAGTTGTTGTAGTTCCTGTGCCTTACAAAGATGCAAATACTCAAGGAATCTTTGATGCATGTGCTGCAACTGTAGAAATCTTGGGTCAGGCAGGTATTCGTGCGGAGGCTGACTTCAGAGACAATTACTCACCTGGCTGGAAGTACTCTCACTGGGAAATGAAAGGTGTTCCTCTGAGGATTGAAATTGGGCCAAAAGATTTGGCAAACAATCAGGTGTGCTACTTTGTTGCCTTACCATTTTTGTGCTGTTTGATGTTCACAGGATGTGTTTCCTGTTTCAGATGTTATAATGCCTCCAAACTTCCGTTTTTCTAAATGCTAAGCCAGTGTCTTTTCTACAATTAGGTACGTACTGTTTGTCGTGACAATGCTGCTAAAAAAGATGTAAGCAGGGACAATTTGGTTGAGTCTGTGAAGGAGATTTTGAATGATATTCAACAAAGTCTGTTTGATGCTGCAAAACAAAAGCGAGATGCTTGCATTCAAGTTGCAAAGACTTGGGATGAATTCAAGGATGCTCTGGGACAAAAGAAAATGATCTTAGCTCCCTGGTGTGATGAGGAGGTATGATATCATAATCCAAAATTTGCCTCACTGCTCCAGTGTTGTTTTCATCAGCTACCGTTTTAAATGCACTACATAAACCTGAGGCCATTTGAAATATCACATGCATCATCTCTAGTATCTTAAACTTGACTAATTTTCTGTATACTATCTGAACCTAAATAAATATCCTTGTTAATACCCCCCTACCCCCAAAAAGGAAGAGAAGAAGGGGGTGGCGAGTTCGACTTATGTCCAAAACCTAGCAAAAATTCTAAAGAATGTTTGTGTAGCTGAGGTTAAAAATAAAAAAGTAAAAACTAAGTACTACCAGTTCAATGAAATAGTTGTCTTATTTACACCATCCCACTCCACTGATCAGGAATTTAGAAGCAGAAACTGAATTTGTTATTGCTATATATACAAACCATAAAAGATATTCAAACTCATTTTCGTTGCATAAAATGAAGTTGTCTAAAAGATTGACATTCTATAGTTTAATGGAACTCAAAATTATCAAACTAAAAGAATGATGTAACAAAGGAAAAATTATTTAGAACAGTAACTTTCAGCTTAACCTAACAATTCTTGTATCTTTAACAAAAAGTTGGAAAAAGACCAATCTTGGTCATTTAGCGGTAAAAGAATTTCAAAAAATATTGCAAAAATAACTTAAAGTTACAAAGAAGAGAACAGGAGAAATCAGATTTGTCTCCGATAATTATATTTAGGGTTAATAGAATAGAAAATTAGCTCAGTTTTTATAGGCATAGATGGCCACTGCCTTAAGAGCCTGGCAAGCCACAGATATTATTCTAGATATGCTATAGTGCTGCTAGCTTGTTGAAGAAATGGTATGGCATGGTGGCTACAGTTTTGCTTAGAGAAACTTATTGTACTAGATCCCCCTTGGACTTCCTTAAATATGTTTTCGTTCGGTAATTATTCTACAGGAGGTAGAAAAGGATGTGAAAGAGCGAACAAGAGGTGAGATGGGAGCTGCCAAGAGCCTATGTACTCCCTTTGACCAGCCAGAGCTCCCTGAAGGTAGTATACAACAATTTTACCTTCATCAATTCATGTGGATTGTTTGATTCATTTTCTTTTACCTTCATCAATTTTATTTGCTGCTTTTGGGAATCATTTGACTTATGAGATACTAATCAAGTCATATGCTACAAATTTAATGTTGTTGTATTGGTTAAAAGAAGAAAAGCTACAGATATCAAAAACCAATTTTTGGCATTTGGACATTGTGTAAGCAGAAATTTGGTTTCAAGTTGAGTGAATGCACGTCCAATCCATTTAAGGAGCTATAAACTAATGCACAACTAAGATAATGATGCAAGATTCCAATTTACGTAGTATTTATCAGGCATGGACTTAATCATTTTACTGTTTTATATTTCAGGTACTAAATGCTTTGCATCTGGAAAGCCTGCCAAGAAATGGACCTACTGGGGCAGAAGCTACTAGTGATCTTTGGATGCAAGTTTTTCAACATACAAAATTATGAGGACAAGCTTAATTTTGTTTCTTGACACTACACTAACTGATGGTCAACTTTATTCTTTTGAAATGATGTGCAAAAACTACCCTTTACAACCTTGATTTGACAAATTATTGATGATTTTTTTTCCCTCTGAACTATTAGGACTGGTGCAAACTAGCTTTATCATCAGTTGAAGGGTTTTTGACAAATCTGATGTTAAAACAAAAACTATTTACAAAGTTGGTGTGATTTTAAAACCTATTTACCAAAATGTTGTATTGGATGACAAAAAATTTTGCTTAGAATCCTCCTCTGCCGGATGAGGTCTGTGTGATTAAGGAATGTGCTAAATCATTTGGTAAAAGAAGATTTTTGGTCAAGTGAATTTCTCTCCCGGTTAAACCATAAGGCAATTGGTTGCTCTTAAAAGAAAAAAAAAAAAAATTATCGTAAGGCAAGTGACCAGTTAAATTAAAAAAAAAAAAAAAATCATAAGGCAAGTGACTAGTTAGAATGCATTGATTCTTGTACAAACTGTCATGTGAATTTCACGTTGTGTTAGTACGAATTTGTAACTGTCGAATAAAATTTAGAACTGTCAGCAAAAATAGATTAATGTACTGCGTGGACAAGCAGTAACACTAAACCCTCAAGTTGAAGATTTGGTTATAAAAAATTTGAATAAATTTGTTAGGGATGAAGAATATTAACACTAGATCCTCATCCACATTGTGTTTAGAATTCTCTTCTGGATAGTAAAAGAGAATTTAATGATGGAAGAAATAAGTATATATAGCAAAAGAGGATTTAATAATGGAAGAAATAAGTACATTCAGAGAATTTCAAAGAATATTATAAAAATTATTGTTGAGTGACATAAAAACTAAATCCTCATTCACCAAATAAGGATTTAGTGTTTTTTTTTTTGAATAGTTTTCTTCCACAAAATTCTATCAATTTATGTTCGAAAATAATAAATGAGTTGACAACTGGTTGGGAATCAATTCTTTAGAGAATAAATTCTCTGCATGAATTGTTTAAATGACATAATCTTTACATTGAAATGATGTGAAAATTGAACTAAGAAAAAAGAGTAGTAAGAAATTGGTATCCGTATCAATTTAAATACTCCTTTCTTCTTCTCCTCCTCTTTTTTCGTCTTTCTCTTCTTCTTCTTCTTCCTCCTAACGTATTTATGAGTTTAGCAAGCAAATGGTAGTGAATAAAATAAAAGAAACATTGAAGGTTAGTTAATATTGGGAAAATTAAGTAATCTTGATTTGCCAATAAAGTTGCTCCAAAATAAAGTTAAATTTTATGCTGAAAAACATGAATATCTTGATTCTTCGATAAAGTTGCTACAAAATAAAGACACGTTAATATAGTCTAAAATATAATTAAATTAATATAAATATATACTTTATCCGTTTAAAACTTTTGCCACTCATAAATTCACTAGAGCTCATTCACAATATATAATGCAAATACCAATCAGATGCACGATACACTGTTTACTTCTATAGATACTATGTGGTAGGAATATATTTCACTGGCAAAATTATTCAAACATTGTACCCAATAAACTATTATTCAAATATTTGTATAACAAAATTCTCATTTACCGGATGAGAATTTAGTGTTACTACATGTCCCATTCAATACATTACTCTATTTTCGCTGATAGTTCTAAATTTTCTTTGACAATGGCAGATTTACGCTAACATGACAAACAGTACTTGTATGGGAATCAATTTCTTTTACTTTACTAGTCAATTGCCTTATGATTGGATATGAGACAATTCATTTAACCATGAATCCTCTTTTACCAGATGAGAATTTATTGCGTTCCTTATTGCATAAAGTTCTTATCCAGCAAAAAGAGTATTCTATGCAAAATTTTACGTCATTCAATCCAATACCATTTTGGTAAACTCTGTAAATAGTTTTAGTTTTGACACTAGATTTGTCAAAAAGCCACATTTGAATCCTTTGCATGATCGTTGATTATGCAATAATTTGTTGTTCCAGCTCAATCAATTTTGCAGTAATTTTTCATGTGTGGAATTCTGGGTTATTTGAAAAATTGGCATTTTCAGAGAAACTACCCTTTCTAATTGAAAGTTTAGAAATCGATTAGATTTGACAAGTCACAAACATAGGCCTTATATAGGGAATCCAATGCAAAGAGGCCCAGAAAATCTCGTGTCCAATAGAACTCACAAGGCCCTTAGGATCTCGGAGCCCAAGAGGCCCCAATATTCTCGGGGTCCAACAGCTCATCCTAGGAAGGAAGTCAAGGTTGGTAGGGTGACCTCCCCATTGCCCAAGCAAGAGTGACCTCTCCTCTAGCTCAGGGGAGTGCGACCTCCCCCTTGCCTAGGTGAGGGGTGACCTCTCCCCTAGCTTAGGGGAGGGCAACCTCTTCCTTAGCTCAGGTGAGGGCAACTACATCCTTTGAAGGATCCTAAACCTAGAGGAGGCTTACAAATGTCACCTCTCAGTCAAAGTCATTCCATATCTTGGGCATCTTTCATACTAGCTAGAGATCACAATAAGCATTTCAAATTATGACCTCCCCCTCACCAAGGGCATTCAAAATTACGCACGCCCTAATTTCCAGAACCTTTCATCTAGCCGACGCTTCGGTACCCCTGACAAATTACTCTACTACTTCTTGCTTGCTAAGCAGACCGCCAGAGGCACGTTGATAAATGGGGCCTTTATTACACTTAGAATCCCGCGCCCTTCTCTTCATATAAATATATCACTCCCCTTTTATTCTTCACCTATTGTTAAAATTCCTCTTGAGCGACCTTAATCCTCTTATTCCCAGCAAAAGCTTAGCGACCTCTGGGTTTTACCAGGTACCTCTCTCTTCCTTATATTTCCAATTTTAGCAATGTTTTCATCAGATTTTATAGACTCTAGATTAAATAGTGATGGCCTAGGTGATAGCGACCACTTCTCTCGTGAGAGATCCTTCGGAATATCCACTGATAGCGACCTTCTTCTATAGGAGGAAGACCAATCTGGGCTTAACACTCGAGGTCGTTAAAGAGTGACCTCCTAACCTTCTACCTCAAACTGACCACCCCAACTTGGAGATGAACCCTCAGACGATGAGGATTTCTAACCTTAACAAATACAAATAAAATACTGTAAACACTCCTTACCCCCCCCCATTCTTTCATCAGTACAAGTTTCCAAAGCCATATGAGGCTGCCATCCCTGACCTGGAATCCACAATCCCAAAATCATAGGCGGAAAGGCGATCTCTCCTCCTCATCCGCGAACACTTAAAACATGGGGTGAGTTTCTCCTTACTCCCCTCCATAGAAGACCTCCTTAGGTACTACAACCTTGCCCCATCCAACTAGGGCCTAGGTTGTAACACTCCTTCCTAACTTACTACTACAATATTACTAACATACCATAATACTTTAGAAATATCTTCTAACATGCCATTTTTATATATACATGCCACTACATATATGCACTATGAAAATTATACCCTTTGAGTGCTGAGTTGCGAGCAAAAATTGGATCTATCTACTGTTGATAAACCTCCAAGTTAGGAAATGACTCGCTGAGCAACTAATACCTAGTAGGTATTTTAACTATTGGAATGAAAAATAAACAATAAAATAATTTCAAAGAACACACTTTAAAAAAAATATATAAAATAAAAGAAATGAATCTCATGTATATATATATTTCTTATGGAATTACTGTTGTTTATTAGCAATATTATTTTTCTTTGCTCTATAAGATACTTAGCAGAATTATAGAGATAAGGCAACGAATGACAAATGACGAATGGATAATATTATCATATCTCATATCTGCTCGACGGTCGAAACCAAAGCCATACAAATAAATAATCTTAATCATTTTAGTTAGGGCTCAAATTATAGCTGAAGCTGCACGTATGACAAGCTAGGGCTATACGAATGAATATCAGTAGTTGTAGCTACACTAATAACGAATGCATAATCATAGCAGTACTGCAATACGAATGGTTAATATGATGCATCATATCCTTATCGACCTAGTTTAACTTAATCAAGTAGAGCATAAACATTTAAAGTTCATTTATCAATTTATTAACATTGCTCAAATCAAGTTTAACTAATGTTAACTTATGTTTAATGAATGTTCAACCAATGTTTATATTTTTTTTGTTGGCTCTTTCATTGCTATCTTGACACAAATGAAATATTTTCTTACATGTATACTTCATATATGCTCATTTTTAAAAAAAAGGACCAAATAAATAGTAATTTATCAAATGAATAATAAAAATGACCAAATAAATAGTGTTTACCAGATGAATAGTAAAATTTGACTTTTGCTCACTTTTAAACCTTTGAAATGGATGTGTTACAACAAACTTAAGAAACTTTCAAATGCTCTAGACAAGTCATAAACATCTCTTAACGTGTTAAGAAAACATAAATGAAGTTTCATTTCAAAGTTGTCCAACGACCTTTTTCTTGTAGACCATTCGGCCCAAATTTGGAGTATTAGGGGAGAGATTTTTTTTTTAACAAAAAATTGATTTTAAGACTCCTTTTATGATATTATTAAAGGATTTGGACTCCAATTTGCAAAAATTATTTATAAGGGCCACTTAAAAATATATCAAAGTTTATGTTTAATTAAGGGTTTTTGCACCTTTTGTGTTTAATTGATTTTCTTTTGATTTCAGTGGCTTATATTCAATTCAAAACATATTCTAATACCTTAAACACATTCAAATACAAAAAACCTTGAATTGCTTGCTCTTTTGCTTATTTCCTTTCTTCCTCTTACTTTTCCTTTTGATTTCCTATCTGAACATCATCATTTTCATTATGAACATAAACCCTAAGTTTGAAGAATAAACTACTAACTCATGAACTATATCTTTCTTTGATGACTTAATGATTCGTACATATTAAAATGGATGAGACTAAGCTTAAATAATCATTTCCTTCCATTTTTACCATAACTCATCATATGAACACATAAACGTTATTTTTTCTCTTTATATTCATTTTTAATATGGTAAACAAGCTAATCCATGCATCCAAATCATATTTCTAACTTAAAACCTTAAAGATCAACCTTAAGAATAGATGAACACTTACCTTTCTCTTTCCTCTCTTCTCGTCCTCCTTTGGCCGAACCACTTAAGGGAAAATTGAGAAGTTTATGTTCATTCCCTTCTTCTCTTCCTTTTCTACCAAAAATTAATTTTATTTTTTGATTTATTTTATTTCTTTAATTTTGGATGCTTAGATTTTAGCCAAAATAAAGGCTTAAATGACTATGATTTAGCAAGGTGTCACCACCTTTATCTTCTTACCAAATTGGTGCTCAAACTTTACTTTGTCACCAAATAACTCCTCTTAGGTCAAACGACCAAAATACCCTTTCGTAGAGAATTCACTGAAACTTCCCATACTTGCTTTTTCGAAAAAAAATGTGATACATCCTTGTGACCCGATTAATCCCGAGAATCCATTTTTGACATTATTTATACACTCTATTAAAACCTTATGGAACTTTTTGAAAAATTATACTTAGGTCCTCGACCTTTTTCAGAATTCCCTTTAGCTTCCATTGGCTCTACGGTTATGTTCTTTGAGCTGAATTTATATATTGCCATTCCAATGCTTTATTTTACTGTACATAGATTTTCTGTACATAATATAGTAGGCATATGTGACATAAGTCGTTTAGGATTGTATACTGCCTTCATGCTTTAGCTTGTGCAAAAGGCTTTACCTTAACTTTCAAGATGCTAATTGAAATGTTCATGCTGAACATGGATAGCACGGGGTACTATTATCTCCAGCCCACAAGTGCTACAAAATCCTTCAATAAGACAAAGGATCAATTTCCAATGCCAACAAAATTGACCTAGTGCTTGTGAAGATGAATAACAGAGGGGAGTTTACCTATCCGATTTTATAAAGCAGCACAGTACGTAAACTAACCCCATTTGCCTCCTTCACTAGGAAAAAGCCAAGCTAAATTTCCTTAGGGGCCAAGGGTATCCTCCCAAAGTAGTTTACCATGAGTTCTACGAGTGTTATGAGTCTGCCAGAAAGCGACCTTTTATAGATAGTAAGCACATAGGCTCTGTAACACCCTAATTTTCAAATATTGATTTTAAATAAAAAGTCTAATTTAGCAATAAAATTTTTTAGGGCATTTTGGTCATTTTAACTCTCAAAAAATTTTAGGAGCAGAATTGGGTTCTAAAATATTAAGATTTGAAATCTAGACTCCGAGATGAGTAATTTGAGTATAATTTTGATAGGGTTTTTGTTACGGGTGTGATTTTTAATTTTTATCGACACCCGTAAAATGCAGTAAAACTGTAAATCGAAATTTAGTTCAGTAAAATTTCATGTAAATTGTTTGAATAATAAAAGGTATTTTGGTCACTTTCTTTATAAGATATTTTTTTAAATAAAATAAAATAATAATAATAATAAATAAAAATAATATATATAAAAGAAATAATATATATAATAATAAAAAAAAGGAAAAGAAATATATGAACGAGAATTAAAGTTGTAAAGAGTATAATGATATTAAAACCAATTATAGGAAATAGACAGAAGAGAAATAGTAATTTTTGTCGGTTCAATGGTTTTGTTATAAAAGTATAGAATGAGGGTTGAGAGAAGGGATTGAATTCATTGTATATTTTTCTTAAAAACAATTATATATATATATTGGGAGAACAACCGGTGATATCTTCACTCTTCGATTTCATCACTGTCAAAGGATGTCACCGTTTAAGTCTTGGTAATCAGATGAGTCCATCTGGGCAAGGAGCTTCGGCAACCAAGTCCGGAGAAGGAGGTTCTGTTCGTGTTTATTTATTTACTGTCTGATCTGTCAAGGATCGAAATGGATTCATACATTTTTCCGGTAAGAAAATGACGAATTCGAGACCACGAGTAGATCGACGGTGTGAAGAGGAGAAGATCGGTAGGTGGTTTGTCGGGATCGGTCGCCGAAAAACGGAGAAACAGACGACGAGAATAAACGGTGAACAGTGATGAATAGTGGCCGGTGGAGGGAAGAAAACAACGGTTTGATATGGAGTTTAGTCCGGTTAGCGAGTCGATTCAGCAATCGGCTCGGTTAGCGCCTAATACGCGAGAAATAGCTGCGTTTTGAGGGAAGGATTTCGCAAGAATCCTTATTTTCTTCATAAATTATATTTTGGCCCCGAAACTTTGGATCCGTTTTCATATATGCCTCCCACTTTTTGGTAATGACCCTAAACTTATTTTAACTCTTCAATTAGGTTCAATAGTTTATTAATTTAATTAAATTGAGTTTTATTTTAAAATTAATAATTTTAGGGATCTAAATAAATTATAAAAATATTATATTTAACTATAAAACATGGTAAAATTTATTAAATGGATTTAATTTGACAGAAAAATAATTAAAGACCCAAATTAATTAAAAATTTATTATTAATTGGACTTGTTATACAAATTAAGTTCAATAATTGATTAATTGAATTATATTTTGAATAAATAAAAAAATTATTAACTTATGATTAATATTTAGACAAAAGAATTGTTAGTTGAATTTTAATTAAGGAAAAATTTATTAAGAATCCAATTTATTTAATAATTAGACAATTAAATTTAAAAGAGTTTTCAAATTAAAAATTTACATATGATAATTGGACTAATTAATAGATAAATCCTTGAACAAATACCTTATGACTTTGGATATGGACAATGATAGGACAAAGAATAGTCCGAGGACATAAAGAATAAGGATACGAAAACTTAAGAAGACCGATGTTTGATATTTTAACTGTGAAAAGCTATATTTTTCTGCATAATTTTTAATAATTTGCATTTAATATTTTGTCAGTATTGTTTATGGTTATATTTGAGATTTGTGTGATTTATTTCATCTTTATGATTTTTACTAATAAGATAAAAATTGTGAAAAGTGTTAATTGAGATTTTTATTGAATAGACCAAAACAACCCAAGTAATTTTAGTAAAATTAGTATTTACTATGAAAGAATTATTATTATTATTATTATTATTATTATTATTATTATGGTTTAATAAAAATAATATTTTGACAAATCAATGATTTAAAATAATTGTTACATAAGGGAAAATCATTTACTACTTATTATTATTATTATTATTTTAAGGAAAGATATTTTGAAAGTTTATATGTAAATAATTACATTTAAATTTAGTTTTAAATAAGTAACTATAAATAATTACTAAAATATTTTTATAATCAAGTTATATTTGAAATTATTAATAATAGTAATATTTTTATTAAAACAAATGATTTTAAAACAAAAATATAATTATTTTATTTTAAGAACCTATTTTGAGAAAAATACTATTAAATACTTTTGCTTTGTAAAAATATTATTCTATTATTACAACACTATACTAAAGTTAATATTTATTCAAATTATAAGTGTTTCTACAAAACTTAAGTACATAATATTATTTTTATTAAAAGTTATAATTTATTAATAATGATTATTTTAAAAGTAAATAAAAGTAAATATAAGTAAATATACATATCTATATAAGTACACACATTGAATTTTTGTCTAAAGTATGACAAGTTTAATTAAGAATATAATATATATTTTTTAAGAAAAATTAATATGGGTTCAATATGAGTTTAAAATGATGGAAAACCATAAATTTTGAAATGAGTAATTAAGATGCATAATTAATTTAAGAAAAATATTATTTGAAAATGCAGTTGAAGATATTTATGTTAACTATTTTTGTGATGTTATGATTTTTATGTTTAATATGATGATAAACGAGATTTGGAATTTATATAAATTTTGGAATGAGATAATTTTGGAAAATCGGAAATTATGAGAAAAATATTTTAAGCTCTATTAGAGTTTAGTCGAACAAATTCTGTAGAGATTGGTAGATCATTCCTAGTAAATTATATGGCCATTATGTTTTTTTTTTCTGGTGACACGGGTTCGATCTCCGGCCCGGACAAGTTAAGTTTTTCGATGACACGGATTTGATCTCCGGCTCGAATAATTCATGTTATGCCTACGGGCGATTCATGCAAGCTAGCTATTCATGTTATAAGCTTCAAGTTTAAGGTTTGTCTAAATATCTGATAGAGCTGATCAAATAATTAAGTAAGATTTTAAATAACGCAATTTTATTTATTTTTAAAGAGAAATTTTTATTTATTTTATTAAGTGTTGTTTAATATTTGATTTTTGTTTTAAATTTATACATGTACATTTAATTTATTTATGCTTTTCATTAGTTAAAGTATCCACTGAGAATAATCACTTAGCAAGTTTGGTTTATTCTGAACTTATAGGTCTCCGAAAGAAGTATAGAAGTTGGAACATTGGGGTACCATCAGAACAAGAACGTAGATTGGCATATACTGTGAAGTCAAAGTCAGCACAAGCAAAATTAAAATAGAAGAAAAAAAATTGTACCCATAACTTGTAATAAATTTAGAAGAATGAGATATGTATACCATGTTCATATGTAATGTGATGTCCTTTAATTCAATTATTTATAATTGAGTTAAGGGGCGTTACATTTAGTGATATCAGAGTATTGGTTTAGCTATTCTTGGGCAGTTAAACCAGTTAAATTTAAAGAGAAATAGTATAGGTTAAACTTATGATAAATCCATAGGAAACAGTATACGCCAAGTAGGAAAACAGTATATGGCACATAGAAGCACCAACACATAGAGAGTGAATTAAGAGTAGAATAAAAACTCTGATAATAAAAGACATAAATAGACAGCCTTATGTTGGGATTTGTAGTACCAATATAAGACTAATTAAATAATTTTGTTTCCAAGACATTATAGGTGGACGCACCTGTACTAGGTCTCGGGAATTCAATTAAAATATTAAAAACACATATAAAAATTTTTGAACAAGTAAAAAATATAAGGAATAAAATTCCGTCGTGTGGAAAAATATTTAGCTCTATGTCCTAGCCAGACGTAGCAGTTAAGTAAATTTCTCACATGACGATGAATAAAATATAAAAATTATAATTTGGATTGTGTCTTGTAAATCAAATGGTAAAACAAAATAAAATAAATAAAAAAGATAAATAGTAAACAGTAAATAGACAACAGTAAACGATAAATAGTAAATAGTAAAAAGATAAATAATAAAAAGTAAATAGTAAAGTAGTAAACAGTAAATAGTGAATAATAAAAATGGTTAAAAAGTATATAAATTAAGAAAAATAATTAATGAATAATTAATGAAGTTGGGACTCCAAAACCACGTCATTTTGGAATTAATAGATAAGATAAAAAAAAAAATGGATCTGGTCTAAGATTAAGCAACTGATAAGAAGTGATAAAGTAATATGATAAGTGACGTTAGAGTCATAAAGAAAACAATAATCTAATAAGAAAATAATTGAAACACATCCATTTAATACCCTAAGTGTTCAACTAAATGTTCATACCTGATATCTTTCCCTTCTAAGCAATCATATTCTAAAATCATCATGAATCCCTAACCAGCTAATACTTTCTTTCCTCCTCTTTTAGTTAGAATGGCTTCACGCCAGCGTGACTTTCCTCCCGGTGGAGAGTTTAATAATTTACAAGCTCTTAATCGATATGCTCGTACATCTCTATTCACGTATCTCACCTTTATCATATATCGAAGAGGTTTAACTGAAAACTTTAGTTTAGCAATGGATTTAAATATGTTCTATCTGACCTATTACTTACAATCCTTAGATAGTATGAGTAAAAATGAATTATGGTATCTTTGGTGTTTGGGTGTTCATCATTATTTCTCCATCGAATTTCCAACTGTAGAACTTTTCACTTTTCTAAATAATCCTGCGAATTTCAGGTCATATTTCTGGACATTCTTTGAGTGGTACGCTCCACTTTTATGGTGGAGGAATAAGCTTAGACAAATAATAATAAGAGAGAATCTGTGGAATGATTCTTTCCGTAAGTCTAATACCACCACAGTGTATGTGCTTCATAGAAGCTATGTGTCAAATGAAGTTGAGCGTATAGAAGAAAGTCCAGAATTAGGAGAATGGTTAACGACCATTCAAACTTTAAAGTCTAGAATTAGAAGAATCGCTTTAGAGGATTATCTCGAGGAGTTGAATGAAATATATTCTAATGAAGAGGCAAGCATCTCAAATAGTCAACGTCAATCTAAACTCAAGGTGATACCAATTTTGAATCGAACTATTACTCTAAGATATGAACAACCCTTAGCAGAAGGGTATGCAATGCCAATAGCTCCAGTAGAGAAAATGGACTTTTCACCCTACTATATTTCTGGTGATCCAGAGGTGCATCAAAAGCCTATGAGATAGAACTTAGAAAAGAGTTAGGACAACCTCTTATATAAATTGTAATCATAATAAATAATGAAAATTTTAATTATTTACTACAATGCAAGTTGGTAGGAAATAGATGAAAGCTATAAGTATAAATATATTAGAAGAAATAATCAAGTAATAATGAGAATATAAAAGTGAAATCACAATAAAAAAAATTAACTTAGGATAATCAATAGTACAGTTTAAAATAAATAAATAAATAAAAACACCATAAGCACTTATAGATAAGTTAGAATTACAACCAAATAATTTGAATAGAAAAAGAAGTAATTTTGAGTAAAATAAAATAAAATGATTTGTGAAATGTTAAGGGTTAATAATTGTAAAATTAATGATAATTTTTTTTAATATTGGGCAATAGAGTAAGGAAGAGAAATAAGGAATATAAGAATTATAGTGGTAAAATTTAACTAGGAATATGGAAAAATATATATAAAAAAAGATTAATAAGTAATAATTCTCAATTAACCTTTTTTTTTTTTTGATAAAATATTGTTTTAACTCAATTATGATCCTTAAAATAATGAATTTAAAGTAAAAATGGTGTTTAATAAAAATAATTGATAAATTTATTTATGAAATGCAATTTTTAAAATAAATATTAGATATGAATATTTTTATGAAAAATATGATTTAAAATAAATATGTGTAACTTTTTGCATGATAATTTATGTTTAATTGCATATTGGAAATTATTAAATCTGGAATAAATTGCGATTTTTTTTTTAATTTTAAAAAGAAAAGTATAAGAATTTATAAATGATCATAATTTTAGAGATAATCGTTGTAATAAAAACACATCGTTAATTTAGAATTTTGAATTGATCTTAAAGATTTTGATTTTGGGGACCAAAATCTTTTAAGGGGGTGAGATTTGTAACATCCTAATTTTTAAATATTGATTTTAAATAAAAAGTCTAGTTTAGCAATAAAATTTTTTAGGGCATTTTAGTCATTTTGACCCTCGAAAAATTTTAGGAGCAGAATTAGGTTCTAAAATATTAAGATTTGCAATTTAGACTTCGAGATGAGTAATTTGAGTATAATTTTGGTAGGATTTTGTTATGGGTGTGATTTTTTATTTTTACCGACATCCGTAAAATGCGGTGAAACTGTAAATCGAAATTTAGTTCAGTAAAATTTCATGTAAATTGTCTAAACAGTAAAGGGTATTTTGGCCACTTTCTTTATAAGATATTAAAAAAAATAATAATAATAAATAAAAATAATATATACAAAAGAAATAATATATATAATAATTAAAAAAAAGGAAAAGAAATATATGAACGAGAATTAAAGGTGTAAACAATGTAATGATATTAAAACCAATTATAGGAAATAGACAGAAGAGGAATAGTAATTTTTGTCGGTTCAATGATTTTGTTATAAAAGTATAGAATGAGGGTTGACAGAAGGAATTGAATTCAATGTATATTTTTCTTAAAAACAATTATATATATATAAAATCTTTGGGAGAACAACCGGTGATATCTTCACTCTCCGATTTCATCACTGTCAAAGGATGTCACCGTTTGAGTCTTGGTAATCAGATGAGTCGATCTGGGTAAGGAGCTTCGGCAACCAAGTCCGGAGAAGGAGGTTCTGTTCATGTTTCTGATCTGTCTTGGATCGAAATGGATTCATACATTTTTCCGGTGAGAAAATGGTGAATCCGAGACCACGAGTAGATCGACGGTGTGAAGAGGAGAAGATTGGTAGGTGGTTTGTCGGGATCGGCAGCCGAAAAACGGAGAAACAGACGACGAGAATAAATGATGAACAGTGATGAATAGTGGTTGGCGGAAGGAAGAAGACGACAGTTTGATATGGAGTTTGGTCCGGTTAGCGAGTCAATTCAGCAATCTGCTCGGTCAACGCCTAAAACGCGATAAATAGCTGCGTTTTGAGGGAAGGGTTTAGCCAGAATCCTTATTTTCTTCATAAGTTATAATTTGGCCCCGAAACTTTGGATCTATTTTCATATATGCCCTCCCGCGTTTTGGTAATGACCCTAAACTTATTTTAACTCTTTAATTAGGTCCAACAGCTTATTAATTTAATTAAATTGAGTTTTATTTTAAAATTAATTATTTTAGGGACCTAAATAAATTATAAAAATATTATATTTGACTATAAAACGTGGTAAAATTTATTAAATGGGTTTAATTTAATAGAAAAATAATTAAAGACCCAAATTAATTAGAAATTTATTATTAATTGGACTTGTTATACAAATTAAGTTCAATAATTGATTAATTGAATTATATTTTGAATAAATAAAAATATTATTAACTTATGATTAATATTTAGACAAAAGAATTGTTAGTTGAATTTTAATTAAGGAAAAATTTATTAAGAATCCAATTTATTTAATAATTAGACAATTAAATTTAAAAGAGTTTTCAAATTAAAAATTTATATATGATAATTGGACTAATTAATAGATAAATCCTTGAACAAATACCTTATGACTTTGGATATGGACAATGATAGGACAAAGAACAGTCTGAGGACATAAAGAATAAGGATACGAAAACTTAAGGAGACCGATGTTTGGTATTTTAACTGTGAAAAGCTATATTTTTCTGTATAATTTTTAATAATTTGCATTTAATATTTTGACAGTATTGTTTATGGTTATATTTGAGATTTGTGTAATTTATTTTATCTTTATGATTTTTACTAATAAGATAAAAGTTATGAAAAGTATTAATTGAGATTTTTATTGAATAGACCAAAACAACCCAAGTAACTTTAGTAAAATTAGTATTTACTATGGAACTTGCAAGTTTCCGAAAGAAGTATAAAAGCTGGAACATTAGAGTACCACCAGAACAAGAACGTAGATTGACATATACTGTAAAGTCAAAGTCAGCACAAGCAAAATTAGAATAGAAGAAAAAAAAATTGTACCCATAATTTCTAATAAATTTAGAAGAATGAGATCTATATACCATGTTCATATATAATGTGATGTCCTTTAATTCAATTATTTATAATTGGGTTAAGAGATGTTACAGGCTCTAACTCCACCAAAAAACTCATAATCTTACTTGCATTCTAACTTATTATTTTATTTTTATAGACATGGAACTTGATGTATTGAGGGAAGCAGTTGCCTACCTAAAGTCAACCCTAAGGGGCACTTAGAGCCCCAAAGTAGAAAAAGAGTAACAACGATCTCTGTGTCTCCTAATTTTTTTTTTTGCATAAGTTAGTGAGGAAACTAGACTTCTAGTTAAAAGGTCTCATTATTATTAAAATTTTATTTAAATTGAAAAAGGAAATAAAAATGTTTTTTGAAAAATATAAAAGTTGGGAGGAAAATAATGATTAAATTTAAGCAATTCATTCACTAGTCCAACGTAAATTTGGGGCAAAATCCAAAATGACTACACCAAAGTTTCAAAAATAAAAAGAAATGGTCAGTTTTGAATAAAAATACAAATTTGTCCAAGTTTAAAAAAAGAAAAAGAAAAATAGAAGCCGTCGGAAAACTGGGAAGAAGATTGGAGCCCTAGCTCTGCTGCCGCCGACTTCTCTGCCAAATACAGCCTACCAGCAATCGAAGGGTACCGGTTGAAAATCCTTGCACCGATGAGTGGTCTGGTACCCTCAGGATCGTTGTCGAATCATTGGAAGACATCCAAACAAGTGAACGAAAATATGAATCGCCGCCCTGGGAAATCGCAAACCTCGACTTTTCGTCTAGTTTTTGACTTGATTCAGACAGTTTTCAATTGATTTTCTCAAGTATCTTGCTGCTGACATGATTCTGGATGATTTTTGTTGAGTTTTGGTCGGAAATCCTTTGAGTTGCATTAAAGGTTTGATGGAGAAGAAGGAGGTCTGATTGTCTGCAATTTTAGGCAAATCTGTTCAATTTCATTCGATTTTTCAAGTGTACAATGGATTACCAATGGAATTCCGACCAGTATCCTATTGGTTTACGTTGAGTAGTCATCAAAAATCTTGTTTTCTACCTTGCCAAAAAACTGCAATGACCATCACGACCCGACCCGTTCCATTTTCCGTTCCAGCTACAGATCGGCGACAAAGCCGATGTCAAATGAAAGCCCTTTTCACCAAGAGTCGACCGGTGCCCTTACTTCCTTCATCGGACCACCGGAGGTCACCGGAAAACTCGTTGGAAGTTTTCGGTGAATAGTGGCACTACAGCGCCTCAGTTTCTTTCTCTCGCTTTTCCGGTCGCCTTCGTTGCCGTCTCACGGTCGTGCCATCATCATTGGACTCGTCGGAGTCTGAGCTTCCAGGTAGGTAGCGCGTTGGTCCGATCGGCGAACGGTGGCGGCAGTCGCCTCTTTTCCCTTCGATCGGAGAACGGTGGCGGCAGCCGCCTCTTTTCCCTTTCTCTTTCTTCTTTTCCTTTCTTTCTTTTGTTTCTTTCCTCTTCTTCCTTTCTCGGTCAAAAGCTAAAACTAGTTCGATATTTCTTGAAAAGTTGAGAACTTTTCTTAGGTCCCCAACCCTCCAATTTTTAAGCCTCTAAAATTATTGAGTCGTGACTTGCATTCTACAATCTTTCCCAAATTAATAAAATCTCTTTGCTTATAAAAGAATGAAAAATTCTAAAGGGTATTTTGAAAAATAAAAGTGAATATTAAATTAAATGTTAAAAACATTAAAAATAACAAATCACTATGGGACAAGAAAATTTGGAAAAGAAACATATATAATATATAAGTAAATCCATTTATGGGAAAAGCAGATTCAATATAAATTAAAATTGTTTAGAGATTCTCTGATTGTAAGTTTAAATAATTGGGAATCGATTTCTTTTGAAAAAATGGAATTGGGTGTTGGTCCCTTGGCAACTAAGAAGGGGGGTGAATTAATGGCATTCTTAAAAATTAGAGCAAAAATTTGGTGGTAATTTAGAAGGATTTTATAGTGGTTCGGCTAAATCTCTTGCCTACGTCCACTTCTCAATTCTTAGAAAGGAATTGGGTTCCACTAAAAATACAAAGAAAAATTACAAGAGGTTTTACAAGTTCACCTCAAATTTAGGGTTTGTGATCACCCCAAACTTACAATGAACAAGAACAAGAGTTTAAAGCTAACTCTCAAACTATAGCAACTAATCAAGATGTGGGTTTAATGCTAACCCAACTAACAAAACACTCAAAATTTAATGAAAGTAATAAAGAAAGAGATTTGCATAATGAGGATGTTGAGAGTATTGAATGTAGTAGTTGTCTAACCTTATTAATACAGTTTTGATGGGTATTTATACCCACAACTAAAAAACTAGCCGTTAGAAGAGAGATAAAAAAACTGCTCAGAGAAATATGTGAGTGTTGCGAGTGTGACTAGTGTTGCGGCAGCGACCTCTTACAGACATTTCTCAACGGGCTTCAACGACTACTTGTTGTAACAGCTTTTCAATTAATGCACTGGCTGTTGCCTCTAACTTCCGTATGGTCACAGGCGCAGAGGATAGGTAGCGCGCGTGACAAGTTAGTTTCAACTTGCAACTGTTATTTTGAAATGGGCATCGCGGGCAACCTGTTGATGGCACGGGTGCGAGAACGACAACATTGTTTGCTTAGCCCTCGCGAAAGATTGGTCTCGGTCATTCTAGGGTTTCCTGGAACTCACGCTTGATCCAACATAAAAATCACGTTTTATGAGTAGGCGCGACGCTCTTGCTAGAGCTGAGCTTCATCTTGCGATGTCTTCGTCTCGGGCGCTACACTTTTCCTTTTTGAATACTCAAACACAATAAGGTGTTTTGTGTTTAGGTCGCAGTGCGCCCTTCACGTCTCGTTAGCGATGTTGTTGGCAGAAACAAGGCAATTAATTTTTTGCTTGAAAATGGACTTGTTTTTCTTTGACTAGTCTTTATTTGCTGTAACAATACTTAAATACTCGAAAATAAAGTTAGTATCTTAAAAAATCTATGTAATTTTGTGAAATAATCAAAATTAAGGGATTTTGGAAAACTAGGCACAACATTAGGTTCCTTAGAAAAGACGGAAGGACATTGAATAAACTATTAACTAAATCCATTTGTGGGAGAGACTGATTTAATATATGAAAAATTATAAAACTGAATCTACTCTTGGTAGAAATCTATTTGTTACATAAAAATTTACACCAAATCCGTCCAACCACTGCATTATATCACATGCACACAGTACAAATAAATGTTACTATTTATGATACAACTACACAAGCACACAAGTTCACTCTCAATTTTTTACTCTGGTGGTGAATTGACAATGCTCTGGTGGACACTTAGCTCAAAACTAATGTTTATAAGAATGTAATACTTATGCAATGTTTGAATTAGATAGTGTTGTAAAATATATTGTATTGGAGCAATTATTGGCACTAAATTTAATTTTATATATGTTAATATTTTTTTAAAAAATTTATAGTAGTTTATATCCTGCAACATTTTAGTTAAAGTATCGCTACAAAATCTAGCAATAATATAATTTATAAGTTTTATTATTCAAATTTCATAAACGTATATGTTGTTGGAAATATTAATCTCACTACAAATAGTGAAGACATTGGTCAGAAATTCTTATAGCCTTTGTGAAAATTTTAGGACCCATGAAAATTGCATAGTATTGCACAGGAATTCTCACGACCCCTATGAATAATTGCGACTCATGAAAAATAATGGAGACATTGAATAGAAATTCTCAGGATTCCTGTGAAAAATTACAAAATCCATATAGAAATAGTGTAAATATTGGACATAAATACTCACAATTCCTGTGAAAAAATCCACCACCTGTAAAAAGTAGTTGATACATTGAGCAGAAATTATCATGAGCCCAATTGAAATCTCCACAACCCATAATAATTAGATGCGTTCAATATGATTTAAAATTTATCATTTCTTAATTTGACATCATAACATAATTCGTTATGTTCCATTTACAAAATAATTTAGATAAATTCAACTTTATATTTTAAAAGTGACCAACTTTAACTTAAAGTTATTAAAAGTTATTTTTCATTTATAATTAATAACTTAAAAAAAAATTTAGCTAATATTTTATATTTGTTGAAATTTTGTTATAATAAAATTACAAAAAGTGATATTTATTAAGTTATTTTTTAAAAATTTACTAATATTAGTGCGTGAAGTTTTTATTAAAAAAGACAAATTTTCACAATTTTTTAAAAATTGAGCAACATATTTTTGAATGAATAATTAAAATATCAATTTTAAAAAGTTCTTATTTTACATAAATGTACTACCTAACATCCGAAAACAATGAGACAAATTCACTTGATGACGATTTTTTTTTTTGGAAGTTTGTAGAGACATATTCTTTTCTTGTTTGCTCTTCCAAGTATTGAGCATAGGATACTTTAAAGTTGGATTTTCAAGCTTCTTTTCTTGTTTGCTCTTCCAAGTTTTGAGTATAGGATTCTTTACAGTTGGATTTTAAAGCTTGTGTGATTGTTATTATATATATAACTTAAATATTATTTATAAGTAGATAGATTCCATTCATGAACGATTAATTAAGAATTACTTTATTTTTATTTTTTCGAGAGAATTTACTTTATTTTTCTTTACATATAAAAAAATAATCCTATATAAAAAAGATAAGCGAGTAAATATATTATTACACCTTTAATAATTATTACTCCCTCCATTCCATTTTAAGTGAACTTTTCTCCATTTTGTTTTTTTCTACTTAATTGGCTTATTTTATTATAATTAATCGTTTTTCCTATGCTACTCTTATTTTATTTAATTTGCCTTGAAAATTTAAATACTTTATTTTTTTGAAGCTACCAACCAATTAATGTAATGCTATAGAATTTATACAAAATTAATTGTTTAGGTGTGCTTAAGGAAAAGACGCCACTTAAATTAAAATTTTTGAAAAATTCTGCATCTGACTATTTAGTTTGTGTCTTTTCTATCTTTAAATTTGCTTCTTTTGCAATTGTCAAAGATTAATTTGTATTGAAAATGCTGATAGGCAGACAGTTGTTTAATGTAGTAGAGATGATGTCCATCATCTTGGATACAAATAACAACGCTCCTTTGTTTGTTTGTTCTTCATTTTTACGTCATTGATTTTATGTACCTAAATTACGTGATTTCATTAATTTTTTTTATGATATATTGCATTTTCTAACATTCTTGGTTTAATTATTTTGATTTGCTTAAAATTGAATAACATTATTATTATGATTAATGTTGGAATTAATTAATTAATGATGTTATTAATTAATTAAAGTTCGTCCATGACATGTGGATCATGGATTGGACCCAATTAATATATAATAGATATTTGGGCTAAATAAGTAATCCTATGGGCTTTAGGACTTATTGAGTAATGCTAATAATCCAACACCTATATATAGACTACATAATAAGATATTGGGGGTGATTGTTCTTATTCTTCTAGTCTCTCATATTCTCAAACTTATTCCATATCATTCAAAGTTCTTAGATTGTGAAACAATGCTATAAGATTTTATATTCTATAAACGACCCAGCTTGCTTGATCCTGCAATCGCTTCCGCTCTTGAAAATTCATTCGTTAAATACAAGAGATATTTATATTTATTCCCAATTTATTATATATTATTACGATTAATATATATGCAAAATCCTTCAATTATATTTTGATTAATATGTTAAGTATTGCTTTAGAATCTGAATGAGGGATCAAAGAAGAAGAATAAAGCAAAGCTCTCTATTTTAGCAAAGGAAATGAGAAAAAGGATTTCAACGCTCAGAATGTAGTTAGAGCATTTTTTACTGTTGATGAAATTGGACCTGCCAATGCTTCACCTGTTTCTTTCTTTGTATGAACAAATATTTTATATTCTGATGAATGACTTGTTTTGGAATTAGAATGGCAATTTTCATTTTTTATTACAGGATTTGTTTTTAATTTAACAACAAACATTGGAGTTGGAGTTGGATTTGGTTATATTTTAACAGCAAATCTTTTTCTGTCATAATATTTATTCATAAACCATTAATTCTTAGTTAATTTTATAGTACTATCTCCATATTTTATGATTCTTTACATTTTCTTTTTTAGGTGTATTTTTTGGTTGTTTACATTTCCGTAAGTTTTGTAATTGTTTATTATTATTTCTTTATTGGTATTAATGAAAAAGTAAATTTTTAGAGAATTAGTAATTGTTTATTATTATTTCTGTCTTGGTATTGGTGAAAAGCTGATTTGTGTTGGTATTGATGAAATAAAAATGTAAAGAATCATAAAATACGGAGGTAGTAGTTGATAATGTTCAATAAAATTAACTATTTTAATTGTAGTTGTACTTGTTCAATTACGATCTTTGACACCTGACAACCTATCCCAACTCAAAAGCTTTGGCAATGATAACGATAATGGAGAATATGTATCAGATGTTGCAAAATGATACGTATCTATGTAGGTTTGATTTTGAAGCCATTTATCACTTTTAAAAAGTTTTCAATTTCTTGATTAACATTCTTCTAATTTTTATAAAACTAATTCATAAAATTCCAAGATTAAAGCATCTCTTCTCACTTTCCACTGTGAGATCTTTATTACAAATCCAGAAATTATAGATGTTGAATTGAAGAGGATATTATCAAAGAATTCGACAAAGAGAAGAGATTATTTCAAAATTATTTTGTTAAATGACTTTTTAAAAGACATTATTAATTCTTGTGGTGACATAATAAAATAGGATAGAGAATTTTGTGTGGACAAATAAGTTTTTTTTTTTGGAAATAAATAAAGTTTGTATACAGTAAAAGCATAAGTATCAACTTTGTATATCAACTTTGATGATTATAAGAGGACAAAAAACCATAAATCAATAAATAGACATATAAAGTTTAATATAAAAAACAAAGAAATATTAATAATAGAATGATAACTGTAAAGCACTTCTATAACATATAATAATGTAACAACCGAAAGTTTGAATAAAGTTTGAAAGATCCAATAATTGATTGAAAGCTGTAAAATGTTTTTCAAAGACATAAAATATAAAGTTTGAATACCGTAAGGGAATTCAGCTTTCATGATTGCAAGATGACAAAACAGAGCACTAATAGAAAAAAATCAATAGCTGCTCCTTCACCATCCATTTCTTTTTGTTCTGATTTTTAAATCCTTTCCTTTGCTCACGCCATTTACTAAGTCTGCAACCAATTTCAAAAAACATTAACCTCTTATTGCTCTTGAATTAGTAATGGATTTCCTTTTTGGAATTTTCACTGAAATTATTAAAGAACCTATCCAAAACTACCTTATAGCTCCCATCAGGCGACACATGAGCTATGCTTTTAAAAGTGATGCCCATCTCAAGAAACTCCAGGAAGAAGCTGCACAGTTGAAGAACAAAAGCGACAGACTGCAACAGGCCGTTGAAGTTGCCCGGCGACAAGGTCGTGAGATCTATCCTAATGTTACCAGTTGGCTCACCAATGCAGGTGCTGCTATTCAAGAGGCTGAACCGCTCATCGATGGTGAAGAATTCAAAGAAAAGAAGAGGTGCTTTATAGGATTGTGTCCTGATTTGAAGAAGCGATATCAGGTCGGCAAGAAAGCCTGCAAAAAAGGCCATGCAATAAGTGAGCTCCGCAATGAAGAGGGACTTGAGCCGGCTTCATATACCCCTCCTCCTCAGCAAATGGTGGCACCTTCAGTGTATACTCGCGAGGCTTTGCCATCACGAGTTTCCATTTTGAATAAAGTAATGGATGCACTCAAAGATCCTAATGTAAACATGATTGGGGTCTTTGGCATGGGAGGGGTGGGTAAAACCACCCTGGCAAAGGAGGTCCAGCGACGAG
>CATIWJ010203104.1:0-11982 GCA_949640765.1 Croton laevigatus | reverse complement strand
GGCGTCTTCGGACATCGGATGATAACCTGATGTCCGAAGCTCCATTCGACCGACTTATTCATTGATCCTCAAGCTGAACCGATTGGTTGTGGGGTTCGACCGACCTAATCTAATGTCTTTTAGGGAACGGTGTTATCAATTAGTACATAATAATTTTATCAAATTTGCCATTAGGAAAAAAAAATATGGCATTACTAGTTTTTATCAAGTTTTGCTAGTAATTATGCACATCATTCTGGATAGGATTATTCTCGTGTATGCCTAGCATGTATTTGGTTAAAATAAACATTTGTACAATTTAGAAAATGATGAAACAATCATCAAAGTTTAATCTAAACATTATAATAGATTTATGAACTTAACCAAAACTATAAAGATCGACAATATGCTATTATATTTTAGCTCAAAGAAAAAATAATACTACCTAATAAATTTTATTATTCATTTTATTCAAAATTTTGTGAAATTTTAGATTGTGTAATGAATGTTTAAGATTATTCATTTATCCATGACATAGTTTAATTTTGAATTTTTTTTTGTTATTTTGTACGACAAAATGAAGAAAGTGAAAAAATAATACTACTCTGTTATTAAATTATAGAGACTTTTATTATTCATTTGCTTTTTATTCTTTTTTTCATTCCAAAAATGCCCCCAAAAAAGTAAGTGAGAGAATATGACATTGTGTAAAATTTGTTTGGCATGAAATCCATGAAAAAGTTGATTGAAAATCAACAGGTGAGGGGTTGTGGGAGGTGGGAAAGATCCTTTTTGCTTTGCCCTTTTTTTTTTTTTTGGCTGCAACATGAGAAAAAAAGGCGGGTTTTGTTTATTGAAAAAGGAAAAGTTTGAAAACGTCATTATAAGCATCTTCTAGGTCTCAAATCTCTTAAAAGGTGTAATTGCTCCGCACTTGATCTGGAGGGAGATCGCCCCCACATAGACGCAGTCATTGGTAAACCTAGTGTGGGCCAAGAATGGACTTGAGCCCACACTGAATTTAAATAAGGCTCTAATTGTTGTGAGCCTCTTTTCTTTTATCTTCATTGAATATTTGAATTTAGGGCTTGAGCCCACATAAGTGTTAGGCTTGAAATTCCAATTCCATTTAGTATTCATATTTTGGGTGTTGGTCTTTGTGGATTTTTTGTGGTTATGAGCGATTGTGGCTCTGCAGCTCCATAATTAGAAAGAGAAAAATACTTAATTACTGCTGCAAGACACAATGCAAGGGCATTGGGGGTACAAAGAGAACCTTACAAATGATGCTAAGAAAATTTTGATAGATCTTATCACCCAATTATCTGGCTTCTCTTTGTCATTCTCTTCTGCTTCAATTGACGGCGGCAATGAGTTTCGAATGTTATGCCCATTGATCTTCCGATCTTCAGCGTCCGATGGTGAATGGTCTTCGACTACCATGTGTATATTTTCTAGGTCCACTACTAGACACGGCCTACAGTCACATTTACTTAGATAGAGGAAAATTACTTATGCCTTAACAGAAGGAGAGATCGACTTACCAACCTCGACCCCTGACTTGACCCAAAAATTCATTACCCAATCAAGTTGACCTTTTTAACAATCAAATTTGAGCCTCGAACTTTGCAACATAGCCTAAGGCCTTTTGTTATATTTTTGAAAGTTACTTTGCAATATGGCCTATGGTCTTTTGTTACAATTTTCAAAGTTGCTCATCTTAAAAGACCCTTTCCAAAAAGTTATATGGGCTTCGAATGGACATGGTATATGAAAGTTGGGCCTTTCTCTTCTTCTTGCCACCAACCTTGAACCTTGCATCTATACAAGTGTTTCATGAAATCTAATAATTGCTCTGCATCAAAAGCACTAACTATTTTTATTAAAATCTAGAAGTGAGATATTCAAGTTATAGGGAAAAATTGCAAGAGAGACTCTGTCATTAGACGGAGTGAGTATTATAAATATAAAATTTGCTATTATTATAATTGTTATTTAAAAATGGACGAACTCAAAAACATTATTAAATACTAGTGAGTGTTTAATTTTATTTATTTTCTATCAATAATTAACAATGTATTGAAAGTACAATTAAATAATATTTTTATATATATTGATTGGGCATATCATGGAATTGAAGTGAGTGTGAGTGAGATTCAGTATTTGTACTGTAGGGAAGGAGTAGAGGTCAAATTGAGTCAGCCATAAATAAAACTGCTCAAATAGGACGAAAGATGAACACGACTAAATACTGTACTAACTACATACCACATCAAACTCATAAAACAAAACCCTGCCAACACTTCACTTCCTCATTTTTTCCCATTGCAACGTTACAAATTCTTCTCTACTCGTTCACTCCTGCTCACAAATTCTTATTCACTGTAACTTCAGTAAAAAAGAGGAGGAGGAGGAGGAGGGGCGCCAATCCAAAATGAGTTTTTTAAATATGGGTGACCAAAAGTGTTCAAGTAATAGTAGTAATGTAGCTCATGAAGATGACAATAATCAGCAGTCAAAGGGTTTTTGCGGTAGAGGCCATTGGAAACCAGTAGAGGACGCTTTGCTTAAACAACTTGTTGCATTTTATGGGCCTCACAATTGGAACTTTATAGCACAAAAATTACCAGGAAGATCAGGTAAATTAAATCTCATTTTATTTTTATGTAACTTATTAATTCATGTGATTATTATAAATCTTTTGTGAAGGTAAAAGCTGCAGATTGAGATGGTTTAACCAATTAGACCCAAGAATCAATAGAAGTGCATTCAGTGAAGATGAAGAAGAAAGATTAGTGGCAGCTCATAGAGCATTTGGAAATAGATGGGCCTTCATTGCAAGACTATTTCCTGGAAGAACTGATAATGCAGTTAAAAATCATTGGCATGTTATTATGGCACGAAAATACAGAAACAAATCTTTTGGTTGCTATAAGAGGAGTTCAAGACTCTCTAAACTAAAGCCAGGAGGCGTCACCAAATTCATTTCTCCTACTTTTGATTTCTTTTCTGGTTTGCTTTCTAAACATTTTTTCCCCCCTACTCTTATTATTCTCTATCGTTTCTTTTTTTTTTAATAATATTTTAATCAAAATTTGCAGTTGATGAAGAAAGTAGCAAGACAAGCAAGCATTGCTTGTGTAGAGATGAGTTGAGGGAATCAGCAGAAGCAGAGTTCAGTGAAGTATCTCCATCATCAGAGTCATTTGCAGAAGCAACCAACCAGTTTCAGTCCTCTAAATCACCACCATTTATAGATTTTCTTGGAGTAGGAGCCTCTTAATCATGCATTACTTTAGGTGATAAGAGGAACAGGAACTAGTTGTTGTTTATATGCTTCAGTTTGAGACCATAAATTCTAAATCTTTCTCCTCGTAGACAAACATTTGAAATATATCGATGAATGGGCAATCTTTTCACATATATTTATTTTACTGAAACTTTTTACATATTTATTTATATATTTTTTTTCCTTTATTAAATTTATTATACTAGTTCCGGTCTGGTCCTAAGAAATATGGAGTTTCACTAATCATGCTGTATTTTTACATAAAATTTGTATATTGTATTTATTTTTGAAGGAACATTGAGAAAAATGAGCGCACTAAAAACAATTCACGTTCACATGTAAAGACAAAAGGCAAACTTCTCAACTTTTGCAAAAAGTATCGACTTTTGTCTAATTTTTTAGACCACAATCAAATGTACAAAAGCCCTATTTTTAGGAAAGGGGTAGTATTATATTTATGCATGTATTAATTTTTTACCTAAGACTGCCAAACCATATTTTAACTTTAATAGTTTCTTCAATAATTAATTATTTAGAAAAGAAAAAAACAACACATCGGTTGCTAAATTGGAAGTTTGCAACTAAATTAATTGTGTTATTCATAGGCCAGAAAAGAAACAAAATGCGCTCAATCCCCTGGAAATAGTAGAAAAATTAAAGGTGTATTGATAATTTTGGTTGCCCAACTTTGGTACCTTTTCCGTTTGAGTTCGCTCAACTTTTTTTTTTTTTTTTGTTCAAATAAGTTGCTCAACATTGAAAATTGTTCAAATAAGTTGCTCGGTTGGGGCCTCGGCTGCTCATGGTACCTGTTCTGACTATTCAGTCACAGTGGGAACCAACTCCAATCGAAGACACAAACAGAAAACAAAAACATATTGATAGAATTCTCGATTGAAGGAGCAGCGATGTTGACGGAATCGGAGCCGATAACAAGTGGGTTAAGCATCTTCAACCAATTAATCTCCACGCTCAAATTGAGCTCTCCACCTTTACTGTCACCATCGGTAAACAAGTCCGTCGAGTCCTCAAAGCAGAGAATTCAGCTAGAGCGTTGTTGCTACCTCTGATTTGAGTGAAGTTCAAATATTTTATTTGATTGTGATTGATAATTGGAAAGATAAGGAGAACGTGCAAATACAGTTGCAGACACTTTTTTTTTCAAGAAATTTTTATTTAAAAAAAAAAGACAATTTCTACGATCACCAAAGCTGTCCATGTGGCATGGTCAAAAATTCTATTGCCATGTGGCAAGTATCATGTCAGCAGTCCAACGGCGCTCCGCTGCCACGTGGAACAAAGCAACTTATTTTTTCCATGTCTTAGAGAAGAGCAACTTATTTGAACATTTATTATAGTTGAGCAACTCATTTGAAAAAAAATAAATAAATAAAGTTAAACAACTTAAACAGAAAAGGTGCCAAAGTTGGGCAACCAAAATTATCAATACCCGTTAATTTAATGAATAACATGACATCTCGTGGGCTTGGCCCGCCATCAAATGAACATCGTCAGCTCTAATCTGACATGGTCAACATTTTTTTTTCAAACAAGAAACAGGAATTAGGGAGGGACAGAACGAAAATTCAAAGGTTTGCTAAGCAATAAAATAACTCCCTATAAGATTTCAGGTGGAAGGTTAGAGATAAAATTGAAAAGAAAAGGCTTTTTATTTTATTTATCTCATAAATCTATTATTATAAACCTAACAAATTCTGTTTCCAATTATGTAGCCACAGAAATCATGCTTAAAAAAATGCAAACAATGGATTAAAAATTTTCTATATGCATATCACAACAAAATTTAAATAATTAAGGACTTGACTAGCAGTTTTAAATTTTAATCATATACCTAGCATAGCCCCTCATCCAACTCCACATTGATAAATTTTCTTTTGGTTCAACAGATCTAACCACTGCAAGCTATGTTTTCAGACCGTGATGCAAAAGCATCCTGGAGTTCTTGGTCCGTAAGAAGCCTGGTGGAGTGAACAAATCCTGCTGCATCACTTGAATGGACTGCATCAATGTTTTTTGGTTCCACTGAGAAATGGGTTTCAAGAGCCTTGAGGGTTCTCTCAATGAAAATTGATCTCGGCAAATACTCCTTCATCCGACAAACAAACTCGACATGTTTTCTTGACTGCAAGGTAATGGCAACAGCATAAACTTAGGCAATATGCTTTGTGTACAAAGAGATGTCTAAAATACAGTTATTGCCCTCGCAAATCCAGGTTTTCTATGTTAGTAACTCCACCTAGCATTGCAATTTTTTTTAACTTTTCTCAGTATCAGAATCAGTAATTATCCCCATTTTTTTGTTTGAAAATGTCAGTAATTATCCCATTAATGCATCAGAAAATGGAATGGATGACAGATCACATTATTGCAGGATTCATAAAATTTCAATTTAAAATTTCTTCAAAAAGACATTAAACTTTGAAGAATCACTATGGAAGAGGCAACAAAATAACAACTTACAGATCTATACTTGGGAGTCCGAGCAGGTAGCTTCAAGTATTCCATGTTCTTAACCTCATAATCCCATAAAAACGAAGTATGATGCACCCATCGACTTTTGATTATAGACTGAGCATTTCCACCAAACTTACGATCACCAAATACGTAATCTGCACAGAGAATGGAAGTCTTAAAAAAGCCATCATTTTTTTAATAAAGAAAAAGGCACTAAATTTAGATGTGAAACAGGTGACTGCTTATGCGCCAACTTTTAAATGAGAAGTGCAAAGTGCTCTAATGGCCTACTGAGTGATAATAAAGGCAAATTCTGCTTGAAATATCAATGGAAGAGGAAAACATAGAACGTTATCTACATTTATATGATTCAGCAAGAAGCAACGTTAAATTTCATAGCACAGATGTTCCCTGAGTTTTAGATATAACAGTCAAGTAGCTAAACGAAGTTTAGCTGTGGGGATTGTTGCACTTATATATATATATATATAATATAGGGATTGTTGCACTTATATACAAATTACACATCTTTGTTTTGTGATTTATGTTCAGCAATAACATAGAAAAAACTTACCAATAACAATGAAAATATTCCAAGCCATAGAATAGACAACAAATAAACATCAATCTCTAGATATGGTTATATTGCTGCAGTTTTACAAATTTTATATTTTCTTTTTCTGTCTCATTCTTTGAAGTATTAAAAGAAGCAGGGATGTATGTTTGTGATTCTGTAAACAAATTTCACTAGTGAGGGTCATTTCCAGTAGCACACGCATGCAAGTAGGCACCATAAAAATTCTTAAATTTGAATCCAATCTTTGTACCATTCTCACGAAGATGGAAATCACCAGTTCCTCTAAACACTTTATTATACAAAAGACCACTCCAAGACATGATGGAACGAGGATATGGTTGCACTCCAGGAACATCATCCTTGTTGCATATGAGAGTGACAAAAATAGTGGCACTGTCAACAATTACAGTGCCACCCCCAGTAAACCTTTTGATGACAGGAACACGATCTCGCAACACAGGTCCAATTTCAAGAAGTTCAGAAGGCTTCCTATGTAAACATTCACCTCTATCAATACACATATCTGAAGAAAATAAATGGACACTGAAAAGTGACAAAATATATGCAACTATACAGTTTGTTTCTTAAATATTCAAACCTCGATTTTCACCCCCAATACCTATCTCTTCTAAGTTTTCAAAATACTGTAATTTTTACCCCAGCAAATATGATAAAACAATTTCCATTAATCTCACCAATTGTTGAATTAAAAAGTAAGACATCATGCCGCAAAGCATTCTGGTAATTCGAATTGAATATAGTGCCACAAAGCAAAAAATTTTTTGCTGTCGACAGAAACCTCGATAAAAGCTTACCCAGATAATCCCATGACTATGGCTGGGGCATTTGTTCCATCATTTACAATACACCAATTATCCGAAGAAGTACGAAGTAGCCTTTCCTCCAAATGAAGCTGCTCCAAAATGGGCACTCCTTTGAATCTGACCAGGTTCATCAGTGGCAGCCCAAGTTTTGTTGTCTGACATAGCACGGTCATTGAGCAGGAGGATAGAACAAACAATTGACCCCTCTACGTTGAAGTATCACTAGCATAGTTAAAGGGATAAGAATTAAACGGATTCATGTTTAATTTGGCAAGCCAGAGTAAAAAAAGGCCAAATGTTCAGTTTAAAAAACGTTATATATATATATATATACAGCAAATGATTTAAACAATCGGAATGAAAATTCATATTCTTGTTCTTAATTTCTATGTGTTTTCATTTTTACAATAACTTTATTCCACTAACTCAAAATGCAAAACCTCAGAACATGACAAGAAAATCATTAAAAGACAATAGAAGAAAAGCGAAGAAAACTGCAAATTAATACAGGCATTTATAGTTATCTAAATTAAAAGAAAATCCTCGACATTAATAGTTATTAAACTCAAATTCAGTCAAAGTAGGTGCAAAACATTGTTCATAACCAAACCACAATACTACATCTATCTTTGTATTCAAATTGTCATTCAAAATTTCAGGTTATCATTTTACAATTTGAATCAACAACTGCAAAAACAATTAAAAGTATCACTCAATGATTGTAGACTAACAAAAGTCATGAAAGTTTGAAATTGCAGAAATAAGGTTTTCTGCAGCAGATTTGGTAATTGTCTTCTTGTGGATTTGATAATACCAGCGAATTGAAAGTGAAAGAGTCATGTTTAGATGAGGAAGGATACAGATAATCGTAACCAAATCAAAGAAATCAGCAGACAGGAGAAAATCAAGACTAGATAAAAGTGACGAAGAGAATAAAATTTTACCAGTACACAGCCGCCGCCAAATGCACGAACTAGCGTCAACGGAAAGCAACAAACGAAAATTGCAAAGCTCCTGCAAGCAGTGGAACGGCCGGTATCGAGTCGGACAGTGAGGAGGATCGATTTGAAGGGGAAAAACGAGGAAAGATGCGAAACCTTTGCTGCGTTTAGCACCTGCGATGCGACTAGATATTTAAGTTAAACTTTTATACTTTTATAGCATTAAACGGTGCGTAGCGTTTAACACTTATATATGCGGCTTGTAAACGGTTTCCTAGACCTGATTGGAGTTCTGTTCAGCTGAATGTTGGAGACGGAGGGTCTCTTTGGTTTAACGGTTTAGTAGCTGATAGCTGGTAGTTGTTGAATACTAGGTATTTGGTAAATATATAGTAAGCATTGTAA
Source organism: Croton laevigatus (assembly GCA_949640765.1). NCBI lineage: Eukaryota > Viridiplantae > Streptophyta > Magnoliopsida > Malpighiales > Euphorbiaceae > Croton > Croton laevigatus. Next base: position 3,492 of record CATIWJ010203104.1, on the reverse strand, counting down.
AATGACCAATAAGAATATATTTTCATATAAATTCAAATTTGAAATTTATTTCTCACATAAACAAATCATAAAACTAATCTGAAGTACAAAAATTTGTCAGTTCAACAGCGAAGTAATTTCTTTTCCATATAGTGTGTTTAAACTAAACCAATGTCTTGAATTTATATTCAAGAGCAGACAATTAATGGAGTAATTAAACTCCCTTTGATCATTTCAGACATCCAAACCAATTCATTTCCACAAACTTGTAAGGATTATTAAAAAAGTTATGAACTTACTTGAATGCAAGTTCCATAAGATACACCACAAATGCTACATAAGAGCTTCCAATGATCCTGTTTAAATACAAAATCTGATTACAACAATAAAAACAAAAAAAAAAAAAACTTACTTCAAGAATACAACCAAAATGAATAAGCAGTCAAGCATCTCTCTCTCTCTCAGTGATATCTCATTGAAAGCTCAATTAGAGGGGGGAAAGGGCAAAATAAACAGTACTCCAAAAGAAATTATTGGACTGCACCAGGAATCAAAGACATGAAAATAAGTCGATTACCCTGTTGATCCTATTCAAGCCATCAATAGGCTCCAATGTGTGCACGAGCAAATGCTTAATTAAGTATATACATACATAGTTTAATTAATGTTTTATATAATTAGTATTTGAATGGGCAGTCGCAGAATGTACAAGAAGAAGGGGTGAAGAATAAGGAAAGTGGGTCATCATCTTTAAAAAAGCAACAAGCTCACTGCATATGAATATGATATTGAGCAACAAGCTCAAGGCAATACGGATTTATTTTTAGCATAATACAATTCTAAATTCTCAAACCTGCAAAAAGCATAATACAATTCTAATTTGATATTCAGGAGTAATATATCAGTAAAAAATAAATTAACAAATACTAATTTGGCTTCAAATCCCACTTCGGCAGAAATTCCGTTTAATAATTACAAACACATTTCAAGCAATTGTCAATTGATTTTGTATAATAAGTACAGAGAAAAACAAAAGTGAATGATTTGTTGTTTCTTAATTTTTTTTTACTAGACTAATTGATTTGTTGATTTTTTTTTCTTGTTACAACGTTAAGAAAGAGGGCATAAACTATATAAAATTAAAAATACAGAAATTTTGAATGAAAAAAAAACCTATGCGAACCTAAAACACAAATATTTTGCTGCACAATTGCTTACAAAATCAACTTGTATATATGCAAAATAAAGAACCTAATGAATTCAACAAATAAAAAACCGAAAAAGTTAAATGAGAAGAAGGAAGAGAACAACCTAATAAACATGTTCTTTCAATGTACATATTAAGAAAAATAATTAGCAAAACAGAAAATTTTGAATTGGTTACTTGAATTTGTTGTTGTTTTTTTCTATTGATCTCCCCTCTTAGCTTTTAAACAAAATTTTGAGTGTGGACTATCTCTTATCAGCTAGGTATTAGAAAATTTACGAAAATTAGTAGCTATTGGACTCCTATTAACTATCAGTTGTATCAATCAGCGGAACCAAATGGTCTCTGCATTGTTGTTTTGTCGATGATGCCACATAAAGCCTATTGGATTATGGGATTTTAAAGATAAAAACTAAAAGGATGTTTGGTTCGCGCAGAAAAAACAGAATGGAATCAAGAAAGGGAAACAAAGAGAAATGAATGGAATCACCATGAATACCCTTGGCTGCTTGGTTTTGCTCCGGAAACGGAATAATTTGGCCCCTGATTCCCTTTATGACTATTTGGTTTGAAGCAGAGAATCATAATTTTTTTAATTTTTTTTATTTTTAACATAAAGCACTTGTATTGTTAATAACATGTATTTAAAACCTATAATTTTTATTTTTTAAAAAAATTTTGATATGAAGCATTTGAGAACCTGTGTAAGATGCTCGAACTCGGATACGGATACGGATCCAAGGGTCGGACATTGAAATTTTGAAATTGAAGGACTTAGGGATATGGTTTTAAAGGATCCAAATATTGGATATGAACTCGGGGACACGGGATATTTTTTAATATTTATGAATAAAAAAATATTGGCTATGTGAAAATTAGATGGACTTATTTTATAAGGAAAAATTGAAGGTTTTGAAAGGTAATTAATGAGCAGAAATTGGAGAGTGGAAGAGTTGGATTTTATGAGTATACAGCTGTAATTGGCATAAAAAAAGGTATTGGAGAGTGGAAAAGTCAGATTTATATTTACCAATGCAAACCCAAAAAAAAAAAAAAATCAGAAGCTTTCCCTTTGAAGCTTTCATCCATGGAGTTTCAATCACCCAAAGCAAAAACTGAAACAAAAAATGGCGTGTCCAGATTATCCGACCCATATTCCGTGTCCTATCTTGTGTCCTGTCGTGTCGACAAGGGTACGGTGGGGTAAAATGGCGAGTCCTAGCATCTTAGTAACCTATATTTACAACTTGTGATTTTTATGATTTTGGTAAAAAAAAAAAAAAACCAATACCACTTCTTGGCAAATTACTTCCAAGTTCAAAATATAACACTTCTAAACAAATTACATGTCCTCCAAAATACAACTACCACAAATTACTTATCCTTCAAAAAATACATAAAGCATATGTTTAATAAACATACATTAACTACCAATCCCAAATATGTTCTACATTAGTACATACCAATTATATTCTACATAAATTCATACCAAAATACTAAATGTCATACATAAAACATCAACATGAGACTTAAACTTTGCCATCACCAATTTCACTAAGAAACTTCTTAACATAAGAACCTTTATAAGCCTCCGGACACTTGGAAAAAAGTATGAGCTTGTTTGGTTGTGATGTTAGAATGTTTGCCATGTCAAGACAATAGAAAATGAGCATTTGCTGAAATTTTCACAAAGTTGTGCATATTTTGTAATGCAACTTTCTCAAAACATCCATCTTTTTTTTTTATTGCTTTCTTAGAACATGGCCTGGGCAATTAATCAAAATGGAAAAAAGGCCACTGATTTGCATATCAAATACATGAAATTTCTAATTACCAATGCAATGCTCCCAAACAAATAATAATGGATATTAATAATTCAACAAATCAAATTTTATCATCCCAAGTAAGGTTCTGATAGGATCAGAAATAGAAAAAACAATGCAAATAGAATGTAAGATAGGTAAAGAGAGATTTTATTTACTGATAAGAGCAAGACAATTGCAACTTTTGAGAGGCTGCTTCTCTTCAATACAATAAAAACTCACTGGTTACTTAATTGCTTACTTATACTCTCTTTTAACAGCTATTTATAGATCCCCTCACAACATAATGCTCATAACAAACTATAATAAATTACTGCCAGCTCATCATTCTAACTTCATTCCTGCACCATATTCTCTCCTGGGCCCATGTCCATACTTCTTGCCACATTCTCATCTGTCACGTCATAGTTATTTGGATCTCCTGCACCAGCTCTTTGGAATCATCTTTTCTTCCTTCTAGAATAAACAAATTGAATAGGAGGA
>CATIWJ010203092.1:0-26727 GCA_949640765.1 Croton laevigatus | reverse complement strand
CCAATTAGCTTTGGCTCCGACTTCAATGTATCAAAACTCGAACAATTAAGCTCCAAATGCTTCCTTTTTGCCAAATCCAACGATTCCTAACCAACATAAGAAAAACTAAATAAATTCACATAATTAAGCATAATAAACATCGATTAAGCATAATATTAGGACTAAAAATATGTTGGATTTGCAAGTTATCAAAACATGAACCTTTAAATGAAGAACATACATAAACATATCATTATTCAATAATCTAACACTTGTATATGCTTAATTTTATGCTTTATATGTCTTTTCTATCTAAGCATTACTAATTAACTATATTCTACATGTAGTCTTAAAATTCCATAATCTTTCCTTAGCTAATTTGTCCCAAATAATATGTACAAATGATAAGCTAAGAGTAAAGAATGATTACCTTGATTTTGGAGCTTGTTTTCCTGTGTAAATCACCTTAAATTCCATTTGAACATGCAAATTTCCCTTGACCTTTTTCACGGCTGCCTTGGGAGAGAAAATGGAATAGTTCTTGTTCTTAATTTTACTCAATTCCTTATGTTAAATCCACCTCCCATCCATAAATATTTTCTTCTATTTTTAATTTAATTTATTTTTAATCTAATAGTTAATAATTAACCAACTCAACTTAAACTAAAGGTCATGATTGAACCATGTGTCACCAACTTTTCCTTCCTCTCCAAGCAAGTTCCCATACCCTTTTTTTTTTTCACCAAATCACCTCCTCAGTGAAATGTCCAAAATACCCTTCATTGGAAATTTCTTAATAACTTTCCCATATGTGTTTTTGGAAAAACCGTGATACACTGTTGTGACCTGATTAATCCCGAGAATACACTTCTAAGGTCTGATTTTGGCACTACTAATAACCTCCGATACTTAAATTTTAATCTCATATGATTGTCCCTTACTTTTAGAAAAATCTCATTTCAGTCTTCTTGATACTCATTCATGACCTTGGTGCCTTTATTTCTTAATAACTCCTTATGTATAACTCTAAATTTAATAATTCTTATGCCAAATAAAACTAGACATCTAAGGCTACATTCTTTTAAAATTTCAGATCAAGCTGAATTATATATAATTTTTGGCATCATTTTTTGTAGACTTGGATTAATTTTTATTTTCAGAGTTAATTAAATAATAATTTATTTTTAAATTTTAATTAATAAAAAATACCAACATAACCAAAAAAAGAAAAAAATATCTCTAGAACCTTAAAACACAATATTATACTCAAAACAATCGTCTTGTCATCCTGAGTATCAATTGGACATCTAAATCACCAAATTACATCAAAATGAAAAAAAAGAGTACAAAATGGCCATTTTGTCCCTAAGTGCCAAATTACCATTTTGCTCTAAAACTCAAAACTCATAAACAATTCTCCTATTTAGGGGTGTTCATGTGCGGTTTGGTTCATCGAACCGAACCGATAAGCTCAAACCGATAATAAAACCGAACCGAAAATAAGAGACCGAAAACCGAACCGACGCTGTATAAACCGATCACAAACCAAACCGATTTTATCGGTTCGGCTTGGTTCGGTTCGGTCAAAAACAGCAATATATAACATTTATCTTTACAATCCATTACTATAGAAAAAAAAACTTATTTGGGTTTCAAATCCTTTGCAAAAAATTACGACCATTTTTTGTTAGGAAAATTACCAGAGAATCTTGACAGAATATTTGGCTTATTAAATAACTTTGCCAAATAAAAAATCAATTTGAAAACAAAAATAAAATTAATTAAAATGGCGTATAGAATTGGAAAAGATCAATTAGCACATTTTAATGGAAAATTCATAAACACCGACAAAAGGCAAGAACAAAGACAACTGTGGGTTTTGATAAAATAAGCAAAATTAATGAAACTTCACTTATTAACATCCATAAAACTTTCACATTTTTTCCTTATGTCAGCTATCCAAAACCTTAATTCAAAATCTAACAGACAATAAAATTCGTTTAATCCATTAATTACCAAAGAAAAATTAAAAATTAAACATAACTAACTTTATCAGCATCCATTTCCTTGGTCACTTTCGATGGCTTCAAATATCTTTTCCCTGAATCATAAAATAAAAAACGAAAATATAAAAAGTTCTCAAAAATTAGTTCAGCAAAACAAAAGAGGAAACCTTTGTGTGTAACAGCAGCTTTCCCATGGCGATTAGGAGGGATTGTTTTCTTCTTCTTTTGGTGACTTCATTCTCGGTGATTTGAGGAAGATTGACAACGCGATCTGAAGACCAATTTTGGTGGAGAGATTTTGAAATTCGAAAATTAGAAGGGAAATGGAAAAAACAGAGAGATGAAACTAGAGAACGAACGATATGAAAGAGGGGACAGTAACGACGAGATCTAAAATTTGAAAATCAAATTAAATCTTACCGATACAGAGATCTAAATCGCCCTTCCCTTTGCTGCTTTTTTTCCTGACTGACCTTCGATCTTTGAGTCATTTGAAAGAGAAGAAGGGACGGACGATGTTAATGGTTGGTCATGGCGGTGGCGGCAGTGCAGTGGAGTTGCTGGAAGAAGATGGGTTGATCGGTTCCTTTGTCGGCTGGTCTGGAGGGAGGCGGTGCTTGCTCGTCGGCTGGTCTGGAGGGAGGCAATGCTTGCTCGTCGGCCGACTGGTCTTGCTCTCCATTAAAGCTCTAAGCTTTAAAATTGAAAGAGAGAAGAAGATGAGAAGAGTAGAGATATGAAGACAAAAACGGCAGTGGTGGGTTTTGTAAAATAAAATAGGGTTAGGTTGAATATGTAGTATATATACATATGAATGTTTGGTCGGTTCGGTGCGGTTTGGTTTCAGCATAAGCCAAACCGTACGCCGAACCGATATTTTTGGTTTACCTAATTCGAGCACCGAAAACTGAACCGAACCATTCGATCTCGGTTCGGTGTCGGTCGGTTTCGGTCGGTTTATCAATTTTCGGTTTTTGATGAACACCCTACTCCTATTGATTAATGTAGCAAGGAAGCAAAAGGCCATGACTTGCACGTTGCTAGTCTAAAGTCTAGCTGTAAGCTTCTAAAATGATCCATCTAACTAGACTTCGTCAACTACTTAGGCCCAAATTCACTGGTCTAAAATGGTTAATTCAAGTTGACTAAATAGTTAATTGGTCAAACTTATATACCATATCATTTCTTAATCTCTTTCTGATATGGGATTTCATAAGAATCCATATCACCATAGACAATCAAAAACAGAATCCATCCATATTTCAACCATAAACATTAGATAAACTAGTATAGAGATCAAACAGGCAATATGCCTCAGAAATTCAAAGACTATCAAATACCAAAAATTAATATTAAAAAATCAAAGACCTCTTCAGTCGAAAATCCTATGTCTCTTTACAGTATACCATTACACAACAAAAATAGTATCACATTTAGAAAATCAATAGATAGATATATCAAACACGTATATTTTCATATCTCCTAAGCACAAACATGCTTAAGTGAAAAAAGAATATAGCATCAAAAAAAAATATATATATATATATACACACTAAATTAGAAACTAATTCAGGAATCAAAATATATAATTATTCCCTGTGATTATATCCTTTTTATTATATAGTTGACTTACTATAAATAGGTATACGTATCTTCTGTAAATAACTTGAAGTATATGGAATAAAGAATAAGTTTCAGCTCAAACTTATCATGGTATCAGAGCCATCAGATCTTTGATTAGCTAAAAAAAGAGAGGAAAACGTGAGAGAGAAATAGATCAATGGCAGGTGAAAGTAAGAAATCCTTATACACCTTATCATCAAATGATATTCCTGGAAACATATTAATCCAGGTGCAATTGAAGGAAGATAATTATGATTGATAGATTTAGAATAGCAAATTAGAGGAAAGCCAAAATCATTGTGAAAATATCAGACAGCTAATGGACCTTGATAATATTGTAGAATACAAAACAAAGGGTAGTCATTCTCTTCGGGTTATAGAAAGATGTATATTTAGGGGACTTTAGGTCGAGGAAGGTCGGAAACAGAGGGTGAAGAACGAAGGCAGTAGAGATGGTGGTAGAGAAGTGAAGAAGAAGAAGAAGAAGAAGAGGAAAGGAGAGCAGCAGCGGCAGAAGGAGATGAATGAGAGTGTTAGGGTAAAATATTAGGAGGGAATGGAAAAGTAAGAGAGGGGATTTTATTTTTGTTGGGCAAAATTTAGGTGGGAATAGAAAATTGAGGTCCGAATTGGTTTTTGCCGACAAATTTTTAGGTGGAAAATTGAAAATTAAGGGTTTATTTTTTTTTAGTGAAAATTGAAAAAAATATATATATAAATTTCAACCACCAAATTAAAATAATAAGTAAAACCTTCAAATTCAACAAAATAATGTAAAATATAGCCATTTAGAGCTTTGAAGGCCACAAAATTAAAAATAATAGTAAAAAGATCATTTTTCTGCTAAAAGTTTATTGAGGGTGTACAACAATTTTCTAACTGATTTTTGATGGCTCTGATAATCCTGTGACGGTCTAACAACAAATTTTGACATCGTCGATTTTCCAACAATTTTTATCTTATTTCCAACTGCTTCTGATTATCCTGTGATGGTCTAACAACAAATTTTGACATCGTCGATGTTCCCACAATTTTTGTCTTATTTCCTACTGCTTTCTCTATCAAACAATTTTTAGTTAATTTCCAGAAAATATTCATCAGCTTTTTTCATTGTTTCATCATGGTCTCCGATCTACTCCGTAATTAGTAGAAAATTTGAAGAACTCAATAACCAAAGTTGCACTAAAACTCCATTTTTTCCATCGACTTGATGGTATTGGAATACTTCCCAGCATCTGGCCTGTCGTCTGGTATCCTTCGATTGTCGGTTGGCTGCAAGAGGCGGTGGTGAGGGTTGTCGGCCGAGTTCTTTGTTTATTCTTAATCATTGATGTTTTAATTTTGTTTTAATTTTTTTAATTTAAAGTGACATTGATAAGTTTTCAGAATAAATTTCATCATTTTTTTCTTTTTTCAATTCTTCATTGTTTGTTTCTATAAATAGAGAAAACTTTGTAATTGAATATCTAACAATCCAAAAATTAAGGGTTATTATTATAGATTTTTAATGCCCCAGTACATGTAAAGGTTTCAATTTTTTATTATCAAATTACGTTATTGAAATTGATTTTTGTCATTATAGTGACTTTCCTAAATTTGTCTAAAGAAATTTTTAGATGCTCTATACACATCACCACAGATTAATTTTGGGACATTTCTTAAGGATAGACAAACCCTTACCGGTTGGCTATACTTTTGGAGTTGACCATACTCTAATATTTGTTGGAGCTTTAATTTCACTTCATTAAATTATGTCCAAGTCACTCTAATTCCCTAATCCATAAACATTTATAGTATAAAATTTTTTTTAGTTATGTTACCCATTGATATAATCGTATTAGTCATCATATTTTATTAAGTACAGCATTGTGGCTAATGATTTAGTTCTTATCATGAAAAATATGCTATATGACTAATAATTTTATATTTTTGGTCGTAAATGTTCGTAATGACTAATAACTTGTGGCTAATAAATTTATTATTGCTACAATTATATTAGTTATGTGGTAGCTAATAAACTTATTATTGCTACAACTATATTAGTTATGTGGCGGTAACAACTTATTATTTATAATATTAATCTATCGTGGCTAATTTAGTTGTTATTGTTACGGTTATATCAAATGTGTAGCTATTTTATTTATTACTTATGGCACTATTTTATGGCAAAAATTAATTGTGGCAAATTATCAACATATTGCCACGATAGATATAGATATATATATATATATATATATATATATATATATATATATATATATATATATATAATATAACAAAAATAAAACTTTAATTACAATTGTAAAACTTTAGTGACTAAAGAATTGAAAATAGCACAATAAATTTTTAATTATAACAGAATATATTTATTAGCCATAATATTTATTTTTGTAGCCATATGTCATAACTATAGATGTAATATATCGTAGTGCATGGTAGGGAGAAATTAGATTTGAAACCTCCCATATTCTATATTCTTTGTAGAACATAAGAAGAATAAGCAAGTCATACTTCTGTTTAACCTTAATTTTGATTTGAAATATTGCAATCCAACTCTTTATACCATTCATCTTAAATATTATTGATCTAATAAGGTATCTGAAGGAAAATCAGTTGAATGGAACTCTCCCAGAGGATCTTGGAAGCTTGCAAAATCTTAAAGTGTTGTAAGTGTTGCTTTCCAGTTATTTTATTTAGGTCTTAGCTATTTGTCTGATAAGGATGACAACTGTTGATTAATTGAAATTGGTGTTTGGTAAAATTTTTTTCTAAACACAGTAAAGGTATAAAATATAAGTTCAATGAAAAGAAACAATTTTATTAATTTTAACAAAAATCAATTGAGTCAATTAATAAAAATTATATTGTATCCTTTTTTATTTTCGATTTTTTCCATAAATAGTGTAATATTTCAAAAAACGAATGTAATTTTTCCAATTTTTCCCTTTATCTAAAAATATTAAATTTAAACTACTTTGTTAACTAAGGCTACTTTTGTAAAATACTTTTTAAAAAAATTAGAAAAACTTAATTTTTTTGAAATAAAAAAAAGAACTCTTTCTCTAGAACGGAGATAGTATATAATTTTATAATATTAAATTTATTATATGAAAACTAATTCATAATTCTTAGAAATTTAATAAAAATAAATTAATAAACTAACAGTAAAAAGACATAAATCGGTAAGACGTAATTGAAAAAATGATTGTATCAAATGTTATCATAAAATATTCAAATAACTAAAACTTTGTTCATAATGAATATCCAAGTAGGATATTTTGCATATATATATATATATATATATATATATATATATATATATATTTACATAGACATTTTACTCACATACCTAAAGGAAGAGGACTTTTTGTTGGATATTTTGCATGTAATCAATATGGATATCTGAAAACCGAGCGATGCGCCATGGGTATTAGAAAAATAAAAAATTTAACCAAACAAATTTTTATGTTTTAAAATCCTTTTAATCGATTTCGAAAACAAAGTTACAACCACAATCAATTTTATATGAAGGTCATGAGTCATGCAAATTTAATATGTTCTTTATACATATATGTTACCTAAAATATTAAATACCTAAAATAATTTGTTAATAGAGATTTTATAACTTTAATACCATGTTTTCTCTCTAACACCTCACATAAACTCTCTGCCTATGCTGCTCTACATCTCTGCTATCTCACACACTCACAAATTACAGAAACAACAATATATTACAGAAGAGAAATACAATTTGGAAGACATAATGATAATGTTGGGAGACACCATCATGAAGCTTTAATGATGCCACTTTGTAGGCCACCATTCTTTGACTTGTATTATCTGGATATTCAACACTTAACACCGCAAGTTAAAATCTGCTATGACTGAAATTCTTAATTATTTATCATACTATGTTGTCAACGATTTCTTTTTAAAAATCTTTAGCATATAAAATTTTCGTTGTTGTCGCTATTTTCATTCAGTTGCTTGTCAACCATTACAACCGTTTCTCATTGCTCCACCTCCTACCAATTTAAATTCCGAAGCACTTTACCCACCATCCACCGGTCTTTCCCTATGGCCTTTTTTTATTCTATTATCTTTCATTTCATTATTTACGTTTTTTTTTTAACTCTTACAACCACAATATTTCATTGATCCCACATTAATTTGTTCCAATTACAACGGATTTTATCATTCACGGATCACAGACCACCAATCATTGCAACTTTTGAGTGGCAAAAAAAATCATTGCAACTTTTCGGTCAATTAAGTTCAAAATTCAGATTAAAAATAACAGCCAAGTATGATTTAAACTTGTGGGATTGAAATGATACTCATTTAAGATTATTTTTTTCTCTTTCTTTATTTTTATCATATAAAATATTAGACATGCGCGATGCATAGTAGTGTAAAAATTAATATAGCATCAGTAAAAAAAAATATGGATAAATTTAATCACCCATTCGATAGCTTCAATATCATCCTTAATTTTTAAAAATGTATTGAAAGTAAATTTTATCAAAAAAATATTTGCCATGGTTTCCACTTTATCAAAACGTTTTTTATGCATGGCCAATTAATCAAAATTCAAGATTAATAAATGAAGCCTCATTTGATGTTTCTTAAATTTAAAATTCAGCTACTTATAAATGATATTCAAATATTCTTTAAGAAAAATAATAATTTGTCAATAGAAATTATTAATAATATACATGAACCAATATTTTCAGTCTCCCACAATGATCTGTAAATAACTTTACACATATGCGTACCTCACATCTACTTAAAAAATAAAAATTTTTGAAAAAAAGAAAAAAAAAAAAAAAGTAAAGCTTGTATACAAAATATAGGAATTCCCTTAAGTATATTTAAAATATAGGAATTCCCATAAGTATTTAAGTATAGTCCTACAAAACGAAAAGAAAAGCTACGAAATTTTAAATATTTGACATTAAAAGAATAATGGAACACAACATTAACATGGGATTGATTAGAAAATAGAAACAATTTATGAAGATATTGAACAATTTAGGAACACAAGTTAACATAAAATCATTTAAGAAAATTGTGAATTACCTTCTAATGGATAGTAAAGGAAAATTAATTCCCTTAAAGATGTCAATATCAAAGGACAATAAATGAATAATGTTAAAACTTGAAAAATAAAACAGAGCAATGTTAGAATTTGAAAAATAAAAAGCAATTTTGTTTCTCTCTTGCAGAAAAAATGAAGCTCCATAAATCTACCAAAAGAGGGAAAAAAATTAGCAAAAGAACTTAATATGCTTTTAAAATAACAAATTAACACAAGTTTAACACCAAAAAAAAAAAACATAAGAAATATATGTTATACGTAGAACCAAAGTAGATCTCTTGGAAGGAGAAAAATATCTTTAAAATATGAACACTAAATGATTGAGTAGAAAGAAACAAAGGAATTAATTCGAATTAGTAAACTAAATGACAGATTTAAAACAAATACTGTTATGAGCAGAACCCTCTTAGATTTCTGTCAAAGAGAAAAATTTTGCCACTTTATGAATTGAATTTCAAGGCACCAGTAACTACATGCAAAATAAACAATACTTTAAAATAGAAAATAAATAGCAATTTTATTTTTTTAATGAACTAACCTCATTTAGAGTTACCATTTTGTAAGTAAATCATCATACGACGGAATTAATGTTGATTAAAAGAATTTATGAAAATTAAGCTCCTTATGTAACTAATTTCCTGAAAGTAAAGTGAAAAAAGAAGTGAAAACAGTGCCTCGACAATACAATCTACAATCCAATCGCACTAATTTGTAAAGAACACTGAATTTACCTCATTAACAAACATATACACAAACAATCGCACTAATTTGTAAAGAACACTGAATTTACCTCATTAACAAACATATACACAAATGTATTATGAATATATGTATAGAATATTTAACATTACGGGACTATTTTAAGGGTAAGAATCACCCAAGATTTGAGTTTCAATAATTTATACTAATATTATAATAGTAATAACTAAATTATATTCGTGATTAAACGACTCCAAGGTTCAGTTGGTGGAGTACATTAATACAGCAAACTACCATATCAAAATTAATTTTTATCCACATCTAACTTAGCAATCCCATTATCCATAAAAAAAATGGGAATAACACATCTCGAAAATAATATAGCAAATTCAACAAAATAAAGATTAATGCTCAAGCTATCTCAAGTATGACTATAACTGCTGATCTAGCTTTGCCAAATCAAAAACCAAAACTATTATCTATTGCGAAATCAAGTTAATATAAAAAAACACAAATTTCAATGAGCATTAAGTATCAAAATTAGAAAAATATAAATATACTTCTATCTTATTCATTGGAAGGACACAAAAATATTTCCTTAAAACAAACCGACAAAAAAACTGAAAAATTCATAGAATAGTAACTTAGCAATACAATCCCACCGCAGTAATTTGTAAAGAATATTGAACCTTAACCTTATCCCCAAAAATATGCTCAAATGTTCAAACAAAATTAAAAAAAAAAAAAAAAACCCATCATTAATCAAAATTATCTATATTATATAGATGAAAAATAGAGAAAAACAAAATGCGATGTAAGTTTGATATAAGAGGCATTTGGGTAACAACAAATTTGTTGTATGCTTGCACTGCCTCTACAAAATCAGAAAAATGTCAGAAAATTAAAAACATTAAACTTAATTATATCATAAGTCTCGACATAAAAAAAAATAAATAAATAAAAAGTTCAATTCATGTTCTAAAACTGAAATACTTATTCATAAGTTATTCTAAATCAATGAAAAAATCCACTTTAGGAAGTAAATCCAAAAGAAACTATTTATCTGATAACAATTCAAGCAATGATACTGATTTTAAAAATTTATAAGTAATAATTCATACATTCAAAAAATTTCAATATTTTACCCGAACATACTTTTAGACTTTATTAACATTAGCTCAAAATTTCACAATTTTTGAACACTATTATGTCTCTCAAACCAATTTTATTGTTAAAACCAAATAGCACAGATATTCAAAGAACAATAGTTGAGAAATTAAATTTTTTTGAAAACCAGACCATCTGAAACCTAAAATATTTTTATTAAAAACTTCTAGAAATCAAACATATAAAAATTTCAGATCAAAACCATTTTTCTATAATTTATTAAAATTTGTCAAAGTTACAACTTCATCATACCTAATACATCAGAGAATTTTTCATAGTGAAATAATTATCCCAAGTAATTAAGGACACCAAATACTCAATTTAATTACTCTAAATCCTAACATGATTATTAACATTAAATTTCATAATCCTAATTGGAACACTAACCAATTTAAGAACAATTGAAATTCCCAATTCTAACCTAGAACCTAAAATCCCAATTTTTCAATAAAAATCCTATTTAATTCAATTTTAATTAACATTAAATCAAATAATTAGAAAACACTCAATCTAAAATGATCCTAACATACTCCAACTAAATGAAAATTAAAAAAATGAAAAGAAATTGAGGAAACCTCAAAAAAACTCAAAAACTTGAAAAATTGGCTAGTGAAACACTCAACAAAACGACACCACAACCTTGCTAGAAGACAAGAAGCTGCACGCCAAACAACATTGCTTTTGCACCGAAAGACAGGGCAGCAGGCACGTGTCCACTGCTTAACGACGACTGACTGAATTTTTGCTCAAAACCTTATTTTTCAAGACATCCAAATTTCTAAGCCTCTAAAACCCTTAACCCATTGTTTAAGGGCCTATTTATTGGAAAACAAAGTTTTAAAATGACCAAATAAACCCCCTTAATTTATTTATCTAATTAATTAACTACAAAATCATAATTAAACAATAATTTCAACCCGATACCAATTAAAATTACTAACTAGACCCAAATTACTTTTTAATTTCAGAATTAATAAAACATAAATTCATTTACCAATTTTCATTAATAAAAATATCAAAATATAAAAATGACAACAATATATTGGAACCCATAAACACAATATTATATCAAAATTTTCATTTTGCTGTCCTAAGTATCAAACAAATACTCAAATTATCAAATTGCATCAAAACAAAATATAAGAGTGCAAAATGACCAATTTGCCCACAAGACGCAAAATTACCAATTTGCCCTCTAAATTCAAAACTCATAAAAATCAAAGGTTTTATATTTGGGTTGACCGCCTAATCTAGTAGTTAATACGTTGTGTGTTAATAGGGAATATCATCCTCTATTATGTACCCATTTGTTAAATCTCTCTGTTAAATAAAAAAAATGAAAACATTTTTAAAAATGATGTTCGACAATAATTTAAAAAAAGGCAAAAAACATACTTTTGGAGATATAGTTAAATATAGGGTTAATTGGGTGTTTTGCAAAACTCGTTTCCCCGCTCGATAAATGGCATACCCAATCCACAATTCACTCCAACAAGTTTAGTGGATCGGGTCACGAATATTTGCGGTTTTAATTTAATTTTTGTTAATATTTTAAGAAAAAATACATATATTTTTATATAAATTATAAAGCGGAATGGGTTACAAGCCGATATTTTCCAAAAATTCATTGTCGTCCCATTCATTATCGGGGCGAATTTTTCCACTACACATGATCAGGTTAAAATAGGTACGTACCTATTGTATGGAAACCTAATCAACCCTAGTTTCGAGTTATATGCAATTATTATCAATTCAAGGTGAGAATATCATAAAGATGTGGGGTAATCCCACATTGCTTAAATATGAAAAAATTGAAAGGCTTATAATAAAGAATGTGATCTCTACAAATTGGCTTAAATCATTTTGTTTATAAGGTGAACCTAACTTATTATATTAAAATGATAATGGACTAATGTCTCTAAGGCCCATAATTCTCAACAAATATGCTTAACTAAATGAGATTTTAAGAAGTTATTAATTAATTTCTTTTAAAAAAATTTACCAAACACGTAAAAGGTATATGTTTGTTCTAAAACAATTACTAGGACGCATAGGTTGAACCAAATACTTTTTTAAAAGTGACACACCATATAAAGAAGCCAAATAATAATAGAAATTGAGACTAATTAATAATTTTCCATTACATTGGTGCATGAGTAATCATCCATGCATGAAATATAGACAATTTTTTATCTTTACATACGCTTACAAATGATGCAAATTATTGCAGAGATGTGAGTTCTAACTATCTAAAACTGCCCGGGAGCTATGAGAAGCTTGTTAATCTCACAACTTTGTAAGAAAACTTTACTCTTTTCTTTTTATTTTGTTACATAAATATGATGCATAATATTATGAAAGGAAATTTCGGTGCTCAATGCAGTGGTGTTGCCGGCAACAATTTGAATGGTGCGATATCAAATTATGTAGCAAATTGGAAAATGTTGTACTCCCTGTAAGCATTATACCAATGTAACTTTCAGTAGCGGAGTCAAAAATTCTAAAATGGAGCGTTTTTTATTTTAAAAAAAAATTTTGAAGGTAAAATTAGTTGGAAAAATCACAATTTTAAAAAATTTTGACTAATTAAATTTAAAAGAAATTTTTTTTGCGTCGAGGGGGTGGTGCGTCCTGCTAGACACCCTTGCCTCCGCTAATAATATCGATCAATTAATTATATGTTAATAATAATATTTAGTTGTTTTCTTAATTAAAGTAGTGATTAGGCTGACATTCCACTGACTTGTGTATTTGGCAGCAATCTCGAAGGAAATGAATTTACAGATCTTCCTCCTGAAATTTTTCAAATGGGAAATCTTATGTATTTGTAAGTATGTTTTGTTTTTCCTTTTTTTATTATTATTTATTGCGTGCCTATGGAGTTTTATTATTTGTTGCAGGTGGATAAGTGACT
Organism: Croton laevigatus; assembly: GCA_949640765.1. Classification (NCBI taxonomy): domain Eukaryota; kingdom Viridiplantae; phylum Streptophyta; class Magnoliopsida; order Malpighiales; family Euphorbiaceae; genus Croton; species Croton laevigatus. The sequence continues at coordinate 13,241 of CATIWJ010203092.1, read as the reverse complement.
TGAGTCGCGGTTTCTCTTTTCCGGACAGTGCAAATTTGAGCAACATATATACACTGTATGTTTTTTTCCTCTTGATTCATGAATGATTAGAAAATAGAGATTAAATTGATTCTATGAATATCGTTATCATACTTCATCCATCCCATAAAATGTGTTTGTTTTGCTACTTTCTTTTCAGAAAGCGTTTCTCATTCTTCTAACTTAACAAAATTAGTAATTTTTTGTTATTACTCTTTACATAGTAAAAAATAATTCATGTGCATAATTAATATTAATATTTAAATTTAAATTATATTAATCTTTTGATCAAATAAATTATCAAAATTCCACTATTCAGAACATTACCTTTACCCATGAAGATCATCTCTTGGAATATTCGAGGAGGCTCTTCCTCTATTTGAAAAAAAGAGATGATTAGAGACCTAGTTAACAAATTTCAATCCACCTTCCTATAGCACTTAATGAAACCAAACTCTCAACCTCAAGTCCCAAAACAATTCAAAGCTTCTGGGTTAATAATAATTTTGATTGGATGGACTCAATTGCAATTTAAGTTTCAGGTAGTACCTGTATCATTTCCTATTGGAATGCAGATGGCTCTGCTTTTAGAAAGCCAGGACCGGACAAAATAGGAGGGGCTCTTAGAAATTCACGGGCATATCCTTTCTCTATTCTCCTGTCCAATTGGAATAAAAGACTCAAGTAAAGTAGATTTTACACCAATTTTTAAAGCAATTCAATTTTTAATTTCTGATTCCTTGCTGTTACAAGAAGAAAACGAGTATAGATGAGGGAAAGAGAAATCGTATTCCATTAATGAACTAAGCTATACAGTGTACTCTATCTACATGTAAGGTTAAGTTAAATAATTGTCCCTAAAAACTTTTATAATACCTAAACTATCCTTTCTTTATATACTGTTGATACTCCTCAAGTTGAACATATATGTTGATAAAGAAAAAAAGGTAGAGAAGAATATGATTCTCTATAATGTTTTTCTACACAATTACAACGACTATATATATATATATAAGTAAAAATTAGCAAATATTTGGTATATACAGATACCATACATAGCTGCACTAGAAAGGAAAAGATTAGCTAATTATCAGCAGAGAATCTGTCAATTATTAGCTAATTACCAGTATAGAACCTGTCAATTATTTGTCAATGATCTGCCGACACTCCCCCTCAAGGTGGATCCTGATGGTTAATGGATCCAAGCTTGCTTACAATCGATTGAATTGAGCTGAAGGTATAACCTGAGTTAACATATCTGCCAATTGATCATGACTATGCACATAACTTGTTCCAATGAGCTGTGACTGAACTTGCTCCCGTATATAGTGACAATCAACTTCGATATGTTTGGTTCTTTCGTGAAAAATAGGATTTGCTGCAATGTTCATTGCTGCTTGATTGTTGCAGAATAATGTCATTGGGGTAACGCTTGGACTACCCATATCTGAAAGAAGACTCCGAAGCCACACAAATTCACAAGCAGCAATAGCCATTACTCTGTATTCAGCCTCTGCACTAGATCGTGCTACTACCGACTGTTTTTTACTTTTTCAAGAGACCAAATTTCCACCAACTGGCACACAAGACCTAGTAGTTGATCGTCTATCAAGTGCACACTTCCTGCGCAATCTAAGTGGTGTGGCCATTTTTTGTCATGACAATTCCACAACCAATCAATTCTTTCAAATAGCGCAAAATGTGCTTTACCATACTTAAATGAGGAATAGTTGGAGCATGCATATGCTCACTGTCAAGATTTACAGCATACGAAATATCAGGGTAATAGTCAGATAAATAAGCTATCCCACTAGTTTCTAATAATAGGTAGGATTCTTAAGTGCTTCCTTCTTTGAGTCAATCTGTAATTTGCTATCCACATGAGTTTTAGCAGGTTTAGAATTTGTCACATCTACATCCTGAAGCAAATCCAAAACATACTTTCGTTGATTAAGATAAAAACCTTCTCTAGAAGTTGCCTTCTCAATTCTAAGAATGTACCTCAAAGACCCAAGATCCCTGACAAGAAAAGTCGCTGAAGATGTTTTTTGAGTTTGTTAATGGAATCTTCATTACTTCCAATCATAATGAGATCATCCACATATATCAGAACCATCAATCTTTCTGTTTTGCTAATTTGAACATACAGAGAAGAATTAACATTACTTTTTGAGAATCCAAGACCTTAAAGAGCTGAACTCAATTTCGAATGCCATTCTCTTGGACTATACTTTAGACCATATATTGATTTATGAAGTTTGCACACCAACCTTGAATCAACATATTGCAAATGACCAGGAGGCAACTTCATAACTACTTCCTCCTCTAAGTCTCCATAAAGAAATGCATTTTTACATCCATTTGAATCAATGACCACCCATTATTGATGTCTATGGATAATACCACACGTACTATGGTCATTTTTGCAATTGGAGCAAAGGTTATTTTGATTATTCTGCTGCGTCAGTTTGGTATCAGAGCCTATCACTTAATTCATACCATTAAGCGACCGATCCTTGATTGTAGATCTGCAATTATGACATTGAAGGAAATCAAGATTGATGCGGACGTCGATTGGACAAAGCCGCCGATGTTTGATGTTTACTCGGATGAGCTAAAGGAGACTATTGATGTTGCTGTTCTCGATTACTTACGTGAGAATTTTTATGTTGATGAAGAAGCACAACCAGTACATTTGTTTGGGTGTGCTGTGCCAGTTGCAAAAGCATGGAGACGTCCATTTATTTTCGAGGCTTTAGTTGCTCGGTTATGTTCGACATTCGACCACATGATTTTTGTACATGCTTCAGTTTTGTGTACCTTCGCTTGGAAAACATGCCGCCAGAGGTATTGGAAGTTTTATTCAATGTTTCTTTTGATCGTGGCAAACCTATACTTAAACTCAAGAATGAGTTTTTCTTAGACAGGGAGAATGATGAAGGGAGAATATCTTCTATTTTGGAATTAAAATATATTTCCTTATTACTTTAGAATTATCTTAATTGTTTAGGTAGTTTTTTAATTATTATTATTATTTTCTATTTTTTTTCTAATTAGGAGTTATTTAGGGTTTCTATTTACTGCGTTATCCTAAATAGGACTTAGTGCTGGGGTTTATAGTTATTATAAATAGCCGCGTATGTTAATGTACAAGACAATTTTGAGTTTTTGAATATTTTATAAAATTGAGAGTGTTCTCTCTTCTTGCTTATTTTCCGATATTCATAAGTTGAATCAACGAATATAAAAAGCCTTAATTTTCAAGTATTCGTGCATCGAATCAAAGAATATTAGGAGGGTTGTTTTCCGGTATTGGTGCATCTCTCAACGGATGTAACGAATTACTTGTTCATATGATTAGAGGCACCAGAATTTAGTACCCATAAATTAGGTGTTGAACTAATTTCTAGTGTAGTTATAAAGGCAGATGAATATCTTGTCTATTTTCAAAGTTGGCAATATTAACATCAGCAAGAAACCCAGCAAATCTGCTCAATAGTGTTGTATTAGCATCATGACATTTTTCTTCTTCCTGAACACTTCTCCGACCATGTTTATCATGCAAATAACTTGCAAATTCATTTAGTAAGACAATAGAATTAGATGAAAAAGACTCAACATTATGGGAGGCTAAATGATCTTTAGAATTAGGACAATGCCTTCGATCATGTCCTTTTTTTTTTTTTTATCAAATCTGGGTTTCAATTCAGGGTGAAAAACCCAACATTTATCTATTGTATGCCCAACAGCATTGCAACATTCACACTTTTAAATCTAGACGCTTATTTTTGTAAGGTTTCTTCTCAGTTTGAGAGAAATAGGCATGAGAATCTAAAGCACCAGGTGTAGAACTTCGTGGCATGATTTTTCTACGAACTTCTTCTCACTGTATACCTACACAAACAATTTTTAAAGATGGCAATTCAGCTATCATTAAAATATGACTCTGAAACTCCTCATAATCAGAATCAAGACTTGCTAAGAGTTGAAACACTCTATCTTCTTCAACTCATCTTTTTAAGATCATAGAATCAACAGTATGTTGACGATAAACTTCCAACTCATTCCACAGACTTTCAATTTGCCCAGAATACTAACAAAAGGTTTCCCTTCCTACTGTAAGCCTGCAATTTCCGTTGGATTTAAAAAATTCTAGAAGAGTTGTTTTGATTTCCATCCATGTCTCGAACTGCCTCCTATAAATCATTAGAAGATGCTATACTAAAATTTTTAGCAATATTACGCTCTATGGAATTAAGTAACCATGACATAACCATCTGGTCTTTAGATAACAAGGCCTCAAAATCTGATGACTTTTCATCAGGTGCAATTTCTTTGCCATTAATGAATCCCAACTTTGATCTACCACCGAGAGCAATAGTCACAGCTCTTGTCCATGGTAGGTAATTGAACTCATTCAATAAGACGGAGCTCAATTTCAAAGAAATGTTAATTTCAGCATCAGAATTAGTAGCAGTAATAGCAATTACCACATTAGAGGTGTTTGTAACATCATCAAACGACATTTTTTTATAGAGGCAGGATCGTCCTGCTCTGAGACCATAAACAAAAAGGGTAGAGAAGAATATGATTCTCTATAATGTTTTTCTACATAATTACAATGACTATATATATTACATAAGTAAAACCAACAAATATTTAGTATATACAGTTACCATGCATAGCTGCACTAGAAAGGAAAAGATTAGCTAATTATTAGTAGAGAATCTAATAATTATTAGCAAATTATCAGCAAAAAATCTGTCAATTATTTGTCAATGATCTGTCAACAATTGATAATGTTCAAGTTGGTTAATAAGTACTTAAACCGTGCAGGATAGAGAGCTTTGGTAAACAAATCTGCTAGTTGTTTAGTTGTCTTTAAATACACTGGTTTAATGATATCAGTAACAACTTTTTCTCTAATGAAGTGACAATCTATCTAGATATGCTTTATACGCCCATGAAACATAGGGTTTGTAGTAATTTGTCTTATTGGCATGCTATCAGAAAAAAGAGTAATAAGTTCAGATAAAGAAACCTGAAAGTATTTCAATAAGGCTGAAAGCCATAATAATTCTGATGTTACTGCTGCTATTGCTCTGTATTCAACTTCTGCTGAACTTCATGAAATTGCAACTTATTTTTAAACTTTAAACATCAAATAATTACCCAAAAAAATGTAGAAATTGATTAAAAATCTTCTAGTCTCCACCCATGATGCCCAATCACTATCATAATAAGCTGTAAGTTCAAGCTTTAAAGTTGTAGTGAAAAATAAATCTTGGCCTGGAGCACTCTTGATATACCTCAAGATCTTGTATGCTACCTGCAAATGAGCTTCAGCGGGTTTATCTATAAATTGTGACAAAATATAAACCCCATAAACTATATCAGGTTTAGTGAGTCAAATACATTAACTTGCCAACCAACTGTCTAAAAACTGTATAATCATGAAGAAAATCATTCTCAGTATAAATCATTTTAAGATTAACTTTAACAAAAATTAAACTAGTTTTACAAGCTATCAAACCATGATCTCTTTGTGAAACGAAAATGCCTCTATTTGCTCTAGCAATTTGAAGGCCTAAATAATATTTCAAGTTTTCCAAATTTTAAGCTTGAAATGAGAACTTAATGATTGTTTGACTTGATCAACTAGAATTTTATTATTACTTCCAGTGATAATAACATCCACATAGACTAAAAGTGCAACAAAATCAGAACCATCACTGATAAGAGATTTAGTAAACTTTAGATTCCACTATGTTGAAGCTTGTTTTAGCCCATATAAAGACTTCTTAATTTTGTATACCAAGTCTTTCCATTTTTTTGACTACCATTATCCCCTTTAGGTTAGGCAAACTCATATATATTTCTTCATCCAAATTTCCATTTAAAAAGCATTATTGATGTTTAGTTGACACAAATGCCATCCATAAATGGCTATAAGAGAGAAAAACTCCAACTGTAGTGTGTTTAACAACTAGACTAAAAGTTTCTTCGTAGTCAAAACCAAGTTTTGGAGTATAACCCATTGCTATAAGCCTAGCCTTAAACCTCTCCACTGAACCATCAGACTTAAACTTTACCCTATAAACCCAATTTCAACTGATAAGTTTAACTTTAGGCAAAGAAATCACTTCTTAAGTGTCATTTGCTTCTAAAGATTTAATTTTAGATGCCATAGCATCTTGCCACTGTGGATATTGGGTTAGCTCCTATAGAAAGTAGGCTTAAAAAAATGGAAATGCTAAAAATGAAGGATTGAAATGAAGGAGAAAGCTTATTGTAAGAAATGTAATCTTGAATAGGATGAGATATAGAATAAGAAATTGGAAAACCATACAGTAGAACTTGATAGTATAAGAAAGCAGTATTGTTATCCTAGTACTTCTTCTAAGAATAGGTTAAGAAGAAACATAAATAGAGGATTGAAAAACAATAAGAATACAAGAGGAAGAAGAAAAATTAGGGTTATACAAATGAATATCAGATGGTAAAGAAGTCAAATTAGACAAAATTGAGATTACCAATGTAAATTGTAAGTGATTCATTGCTGAAAGGAAAAATTCTTCATGAAAAATGACATCCCTAGAAATAAGACACTACTTTGACTCTAAATCATAAAGAATATAACCTTTAGTACCAAAGGGATAGCCAATAAAGATGCACTTCCTACTTCTAGAATCAAATTTGGTTCTAAAAGATATCAAATTAGAAGCATAATAAAGACAACCAAACCCTTTTGGATGAGAAAATAAAGGAGATACATGAAACAGTAATTCAAAAGGTGATTTCTCTTGATATTTGACCATAGGAAGTCTGTTAATGAGATAAGATGCAGTTAAAATTGCATGACCCTAAAATTTGAGTGGTACCTTTAACTGAAACAATAAGGCTCTAGTGATGTTAAGGATATGCTGGTGTCTCCTTTTTACTACACCATTCTACTGTGGTGTATAAACACAGGTAGTTTAGTGTATAATACCAGAAAAAAAGAAAAAAGATTTAAGGGAAAACTCAGAATCTATTCTTATAATTTTAATTTTGGTGAAAAATTGAGTTTGAACCATGTTACAAAACTGATGAACCAAAGAGGACACTTCAAACTTGTGTTTCATAAGGAAAGTCTATAAACGGTTAGTAAAATCATCAACTATTGTAAGAAAGAAATGGTTTCCATTGATGTTAGGTTGAGAATATTTTCCATATGTACAATTTCAAAAGAACTTTTACTATTACAAATGTGTAAAGGAAATGAAAGCCTTCTTTGCTTGGCTTTTGGACTTATATCACAGGGCATTTTATTGATTAGAATGGAGAAAGACAAACTCGATTTCAAAGAATGTAACCTATCATCATCAGGATGACCTAACTTATGATGCCAAATATCATAAGAAACTATTTTACATGTATTAGAATGTGAGGACATATTACAAGAAGAAAAAAACTTGAAGTCAGAACAAAAAGGCCTTGCTTGACTTTGGCCAGTCCAATCATTTTCCATATTGAAAGGTTCTAGATAAAGCAAAATTAAAAAAAAAAAACAAGAATGAAATAAATGGAATTTGATGCAAACAAATAGGACGTAGAAAGGAGATTAAAGGTAAATAAAGGTGCAAGCAGAACATTATGTAAAACTAGATCTAAATTGATCTTGACAGAACCTATCTAATGACTTGTACTCTATCACCATTAGGCAAAGGCACAAAAGCATTGGACAAAGATACAAAATGGAAAAACAAAAAACTTGAACAAACTATATGATCAGTAGCTCCACTTTCCACAATCTAAAAAACATCATCAATAGGTGCACTTAATAATGCATTTAGCTTATTAGCATTAATAGTGGAGAAAACAGAATGTATACCTGAGGCATTAAACTGTGAAGCAATACCAGAAAATGGATCAAAAATAGAGACCATATTAGACATGGGAGCTTGAACAGGATCTCCAAGTATGCTCATAAACTTGAACTCTTTCCTGGACAAATTTAAAGAAACATTGCAACTTACATTAGTAGAAGAGACTTCAGAATGAATCTCATTAGAAACATAACTACTGGAATCGCCAGAAACATGATGCACTTTATGATTATTGACATTAGAATTAATTGCACCCTTGCCTTTGCCTTTGGTAAACTTAAAATCTGCAGGAAATCCAATAATTCTATAAAATTTTTCTTTGATATATCCTGGCTTCCCATAGTTGTAACAAACAGCATCTTCCGTTTCCTTTTTCTTCTTAGCTGCCATAGCAGAAGCTTCAATAACTAAAGGATTTGGAGTTATAGACAAAGAATGTTGGTTTTCTTCCCTAACAACCATATTGTAGGCCTGACCTAGATTAGGCACAGGATTCATAGCAAAAATCTGTGACCTCAAACCTTGAAAAGTTTCTTTTTAACCATTAAGGAACTTTAAAACTTGATCTCTCTGTTGAAGATCAATAAATCTTTTGAAGCATTCTGAATTACATAATAAGGAGGCCGCCTAAACAACCTCAACTCCTCCCAAATATCATTCAAGTCAAAGAAATAGGTATCAACAGACCGAGTATCTTGAACAATTGAACACAATTGATTTTGTAGCTAATAAATTCTTGAATCATCTAGCTAAGAGAATCTAAGACTTAACTTATCACAAATTTGCTTAGCATCATCCAAATAGAAGACAGTTGAGTTAATTGAACTAGAAATTGAATGCAGAACCAAGCAACCAAGAGATTATTACAACTTTGCCAAGATTGAAATTAGAAACTTCTAACAGCCGGTCTCTGGATAGAACCATTAAGAAATCCCTGCTTGTTACGAATGGAGACAGCCAAGAGAAAAGATCTTTTCCATGAAGGATAATTGGAAGAACTAAACTCTGGTAGAACAATAACGGAGCTATGATTATCTGAATGATGGATAAAGTATGGTGACGAAGAGTCTTCTTGTAACACTTGCAGCTTGAAAGTATCATCATCGAATCCGACTCCTCCAATGCAATTGCTTGAGCAACAGGAATTTCAACCCCACCATGGGCTCTTTAGGGTTTAGCTTATGAGATGAAAAGTGCTCTTAAGGAATTCCACAACATCGCTTCAATCTCATTCCTAGATCAGCTAACAATCTAATGGACAAATTAGCAAAAGTTGGAGTGTCCAAAGAACAAGATTTTGTAACTGCAACTTAAGTCTTTTGATTTTGATTTTTTCATCCTTTGTTCTACCATAATATTTCCCTTCATAAATAAAATAATCCATGCTTAAAAAAAAAAAAAAAAAAAAACAATGTCAGAAATCCAAAGAGAACATATAAATCTGGAAGGAAGATGAAAAAGCGTGGAAATTAGAATTGATAAGATAGAGGAAAAATAAAAGGAATTCAAAATTTGTAAAATAATCAGTTAAAATGTATAACCGTGTGGTAAAAATTGAAGATGGTTATTTTTGCCTTAATAAAAAATTGTTGGTGGTTCTTTTCGTAGGGGCTATTTGGGTCCATTATATATTAAAAAAAAAAAAAGTTGCTGGGAGCAGTTGGCTATAGATTTCTTAAAAGGCCTTGAAAGCAGGATCCAAGAAAAAGGCCTAACTTTCTCATACGATGTTTATTTGTGTCCCACAATAGCTTTTCAGAAAGGATTTCGAGAGGACAACTTCGAAAATTGCGACATGAGGTCGTGTTGCTTACTTTGAGGGCAAACTTTTGATGTTTAGGGATTCAAACTTTGGGGACTATTTTACTATTTTTGTTAGGGTTTTATTTTACATATATATTTTGTCATGCTCTAAGAGGACAATTATTCTTAAATTAAATTACAGAGTTATTCTCTAAACTTATCCACAATTTTTCCCTTTGAAAGCTTTTACGCTGCGTCAAGAGTGATTATTTTTGGGATTTTCCCTCTATATTTAGCCCGACTAATTCCCGTGCACGCTTAAGACTTCCACTTAGAAAAGGGCCTAGACTAGAGGATATTTTACCCCACACAGTATAAAACATGCTATTTTAATTACTATATATTTTTTAATATGTATTGCAGAGTTTTGAAAAACTGCTGAATTAACGGCTCGATTCCCAAATATGTTGGTGACTGGCAATCATTGGCATACTTGTATGTCTTTCTTTCTTTTTTAATTTTGAGTAAACTTAGTTTTTACTATGAGTCTATATAATTCTCATAATCATTGAACAAGCTTCTTCTTCTTCTTTTTTTTTTTTTTACGTTAGCAGAGATTTAAGTTTTAACAACTTAGATGACATGATTCCAAAATCCTGGGAGAATCTAAAGAACTTGAAAGAATTGTATGTATATGTAATTTATGTAGCTAACTTTTTTTTTTCCCTCCATACATATCATAAAGTTGCAATGAAATAATAACTTTCGTTTGCTGTATTTTGGTTAGATATCTTTCAAGGAATAATCTTTATGGAACGCTTCCTATGTGGATGTCCAAAAAAGATTTCAGTAAATTGTACGTTTCTATCATCAACACAAATGTTGTATAAAGTGCAAACCAATAGACTTAATTGGGCTTATGGATGTTAAAATGCTAGTGCTAACCAGTTAACTTAGCTAGCAAAAACCTTTAAAATCATTATAATATGGCTTTTAAGCAATATGAGTTTCTAATAAGTAAGAGATGAGAAGAAGTAAAAGATTATTATTTTTGTTAGTCAGTCTACAATATTCTTTTGATGTGTCGAATATCTCTAGAAATAAGCACAAAAAATTCTGGCCAGAATTTCATAATAGGTTGCCTCCTTTATAAGATTGCTGCGCGTTTCAATGGACAACGGTAGGCATTCATTAGTTAAGCACTAAGTTTAGAAGGTTAATATTAGAAGCAATTTAAAAATTAATTATAGTTATATATTTTATCTTGCGAGTTGAAAACCAGATTTATTTGCACAATAATTTTAACGATTTATTTTTACGTTAGTTCTAAGATCCAAAATCAAATTATATGCTCAAAACTCTTCAGTACGATCTAATACTGCAATGTAAATTATTGAAGATTTATTAATATTTAAATTTTAATGAACTAAAATAATAGTAGTTGACTTTCTATCATTACATTTAATAAAATTGTGTGATTTTGTGAATTTTATAATGTAGGGAACTGTCATACAACAATTTAAAGCTGCCATGTACCATTAATTCTGATGATTCATTAGCGAAAGACATGTAAGTATGATCGTTTGTTCAAATATGTATATTTTAATCTTCTCATTTATATCATAAATTTTAGTTAACTGTGAGATATTTTCTCTGGTAACATGTGTCTGCTTGGTCAAGTAGTCCACCAACTTGGTACAATCTTATGCTCTTATACCATTTACTAAAGTTTATTAGGAATTATTTATTTTGATTTGTTACATATTTTTCTTTTTCCTAGGAATGATATAAGAGACATGAGGGATACGTATCTGGAAAACAATAACAATTCAAAGTGTAAGTGTATATTTTGATTCAAGTGTTATCTGGCATTGTTTCCATTAGGCTAAGTAGATGAAATTTGTTTGGCAGATGATTCCTTGCACATAAATTGCGGAGGCCAGGAAGTCACTGATGAATCAGGGATTGTTTATGATGCTGATAATTTAACGTCAAATTATTATAATGCTCCTAATGGGAAGTGGATTTATACATGTTCTAGCACTACCGACAGTTTTGGGTCAACTGGTTACATTCAAAACATAACATTTGGTGCTCGGCGGAACTCAACATTCAGAGAAGCTCGTCTTTGCCCTATTTCTCTCTCTTACTATGCTTTCGGTTTACTTGAAGGATCATATAATGTCACACTTTACTTCGTTGAAACTCTTTTTACAAAAGATGAAGATTACAGTAGTATGAGAAAACGTATTTTCAACATTTACATTCAGGTAATTTTTACTTCTAAATAATATTTAGGTATTAAAGTAGTAATTATTATTATTATTAAAAAATATAAAATTATGCGTAAATATTTATTTTTAAATCAGTTGGCCTAGAAAGATATCAGTTTCGTAAAAAAAAAAGACATAAGCTTAACGCATAAAGTTAAAATAGCACTTATGCTTAAAGTGTAAAACTAAACTTGTACATAATAGATGGATTTACACTCGACTCCAGTCAATGTGTATTTCACACGCTGTTAAATGCTGAACGGAAAGCAGAGGCTTAAAACTACAACTAGTACAAGTAGATGGCTAAAATATATAATTCGAGGGCCTTATTATGTTGTTGGCCGACAAGAGTAACTTATCATACTATACAAGTCAAACGCTATTTGTGATTATCCTTACAGTTTAGTGATTTTCCATCGCAGGAGGAGCTAGTGCACAAAGATTTCAACATAAAAAAATCCGCAGGCGGTCCATATGAAGAATGGCAAGAACTGCTGCATGCCACAGTAAAAGAAGACAACACGTTGCATATACGTTTGCAATGGGCAGGGAAAGGGACTCCTGTTGATGACGGAGGAGGACCTGTTTTGTCAGCCATTGCTGTTCGTCAAAGTAAATAATATTTTTATCATTATGTTTTTCCTTTTAAAAAAAATAAACAACAGAGAAAAAAAAAATTCGTTTCTTTTGTCTTTAGCATTAAACTATACTTTTGCCTTTTTGGCATTATTGTGCACAGGTAACTTAATGAAGGCTAAGACGTTATCTCGGACCAAAATAGCAGGAATTACAGTGGGTTCAGTTTTTATTCCTTTGCTTCTATTAGCTCTTGCTTGGAAAAGCGGGTGGCTAAGAAACAAGGAACTTGATGGTGAGCTCATGTTTATAAATTATAATATTAATGTTAATTCAAATTATATGTATAATTTATTTTTCAATTTTATAGAAACAATAGAGGTCCAAGGCAAACAAGTCACTATGAGACAGATTATAGGAGCCACTAATAATTTTAGTCAGAAAACGAGGTTCAGCCGAGAAAGTACTAATAGACGTTTCGGCGACGTTTACAAGGTTCTTATTATCTTTTTTTAAAAAAAATACTAATAATAATAATACTTCTTTTCCATTTTCTATGATTAATTCTGTATACGCAGGCTGAACTGAAAGATCCGCCTGTTACTGTAGCAGTGAAAAGGACTTCCACTAAATCAATACCTAAAGACAAGATTCAAATTCAAACTGATATTTTAAATCTTAATAAATCCGGTATCCATCAAAATATTGTCCAATTGCTCGAGTGGTACCCCAAAAAACTTCCGCATCTGCTAATATATGAATA
>CATIWJ010203027.1:0-18032 GCA_949640765.1 Croton laevigatus | reverse complement strand
CATGACAGCCCCAAAAATCTATCATTATTTTATTTCCTCTCCCCACTAAAATCCAAATCTCCCCCACTAAAAGACAAAGGGCAAAATTGTCCAAATACACACAAAAATACTAAAAATCTCTACTTTTTAAAAACTACCCTTTAAATACAAGTCTCAATCTTTTGAAAACGGAGGTAGTATTTTTTTTAAAGTTGTAATCGGTAATTAAAAAACAATTTTACTAAGTTGAGGGATTGATTTAAAATTATTTAAAATGATATGGATGTCCATATAAACCTCTGCCAAACGAAATATAAAAATTCTAGCCAAAAGGACCACTAGTAAAAAATTTATAAAATTTGAACTCTTATAAGGACCGAAGTTCATGTATCACCGGTGAAATAGACCTAGAGAAGAGAAAATATGAATTCAAAATATTTAGTTGATCCTAATTGATTACATTATTTTACATTTAAGTAAATATAAACTTTAATAATAATAAATGATTGCACCACAACGTATGAAACAATTATTTGTTGATACGATGATTTAGTAAATCAATTATACTATTCTTGTTATCCTAATCAATGATAATGCACAGAAGCAAACAAACCTTGGATTTTGAATTTTTTCTTTTTTTTTTCATTAAAAAGAATACAATTTTTTATGACAAACATAAGAAAATGAATTAAAAGTACAAATATTTTTGATAAAAAAATATTAAGAATAATAGTGGTTTTTTTTTAGAATAATAGTGTTCATTCTCAATACCAAATTTGTAACACCCCAAATCACCTTACGAATAAGACGACCCGAGGTGTCACAGGACTGCTAACTACTGATATACATAATTAAATAATATCTAATAACACGTCATAAAATACAGGCTAATTAAAATTTATCCACTACTAAGCTAATTGTCATAATTTACATAATAACTACTTGGTACTGTATCAGAACTACTGACTAAAGGTACACTTGCGACCAACAACCTTAAACAAAAGTTCGCACCAAACACAAATGCCCTCTGGGAACTCTCTGAGCAACTGTTGTTTCCACCAAGTCTTCTAATTGCGGACCTGCGAGTTACAGAAATAACTCGCTGAGCAACTCTATGCTCAGTGGGTACAAATATATATAATTTATCTTTGTTTAAAAACCAGTTGACAAATTCATTTCATAAAACCATTCCGATAATAAACATTTAAATACAGTTCATTTAACAAATGCACTTAGCAAATCAAATATTATTTTAAATCAAGCAATAGGTATATTTACTCTACCGGTGTTGTTGGATTCCAAGTATAAGACTAGGGGCTGTTTGTGTTGGTCGTATATCCTGTATACGCCAATTTTTTAATAATTAGGGTTGTATATCCTGTATACTCCCATTTTCCATTTTGTAGGCTATAACCCGTAGTTATGGCTGTTTATTTGTATTTTGTTTGATTTGATTACTTGTGCAGGAGTTTTACCCATATGTCGACATACACTTATCACTAGGTTCCACTAACCAGGTAGAGTTTAAAGGTATATTTTCCATGGTCATGTTCATCTCAAACGTATTTTCATAATTTGCATATTAAATCAAAGTCACACCTTTTTCCATATCAAGCATTTTCCATGCTTCAAATTATTCAAACTCCTATTCAAATGCATTTATTTACTCCATAAAATAAAATCTCACTTTAACCGCGTCGATAGTTCCGCGCCTGTGGTTACCGCGTCGAACTATCAAATATTTAAATTCGACTCGAACACACGTTCGAGTTCCCAGCAATATTTATTCAAAACAATAGAAATAGTAAATGCTTAAAATAAATATTCAAAATCAAAGTCAGTTTGAATACTATAAAAATAGTACCAAACCTGAAAAGTAGTCCGCAAATAGCCCTACGCTTGTATCTACTTAGTTTCCTCGTTCGTCGGTCGTTGCGGGTCCTAAAAATAATATTCGAATATTTAATAAATTTAATAATTAACCGTTCGGGTCCTAAAAATAATATTTATATGTTTTTGATAATTTATATAATTTAAATTGGGGTCATAAGTTATTAAAAATTAAGTAGATAAATTTATTTTCCTATATTTATTTTCGGTTGGGCCTGCAAATAATAATTAAATGGGTTTAGGGGCTAAATTAAATATTTCAGGACTTAATTGAAGAACTACAGCAATATCAGGGGCCTAAGTAATAAAACGCGGAGGGATCTAATGGAAATTAACCAAAGTTTTCAGATTAATATGTAAACTAGGCCTAAACGCATAGCCAACACAAGATTAAGGGCCAAAATGTAATTCATGGACCTGTTTTTGACGCCGCAAGGAGTAGGGGGACTAACCTGTAATTTTCCTTCCCCTTCCTTTCTTCTCCCCTGTTTCTCTTCCCGTTGCAGCGTCGTGGGCCTTCTGGCCCGTTGTCGTTTCTGGCGACGCACGGCGGCAAAACCGGCACCTACCGACTCCTCTCAACCTCCCCAACTTATTGAAGGCCTTAGCTTGGATGGAGGACCACCGTAGGAGGAGAAATTCCGACTAGAAAATTCTGTTGACCAAGAGAGCTTCAACTTTGACCTCACCATTCACCGACGTCCGGCATCGGTCGGAGGTGTTCTTTGCGGTTTCAGAATCCTCTCACTCTGCCCCACGATCCTATAAGCTTAGATTTCCAATTTGACACACGGATTTGGATCCAAAATTTTGAATTTTCTTTAGCTTTTCGGGTGCTCTGTTCTTCTCTCTCAACTCTTTCTTTTTTTTCTTTTGATTTTGTTTGTCCGATTTGTGATCCCAAATCACAAATTTTCAACTTCATTTAATACTTACTTTCCATAAACCTTATCTTAGCTTTTTGATTAATTTTTTTTAATTAATTTAATTTTTTTGTTTTAGTTAATCTAGTAGGTTTTTTTTTAAAATTATACTTATTATTATTATTATAATTCTTATTATTATTATTACTATTATTATTATCAAAATTATTATTATTATTATTATAAAAAATATTATCGGCAATTAGTCCGAATAATGCAGCTAAATCTAAATTTTCGAATTTATAGGTTCTGAGTATTACAAAATTGCTTAAAAAGGCACAAAAGCCAACAATAATATAAAAATGTATCAGCATTAAAAATAAATGCAATGTTCCAAAAATAAAATTTCATTTATACCATAATAATACATATGGGAGAAAACAGACGAGGGGAAAAAAAGGGAAAGAATAAACTAACTGTTAGCTAATATCTGATATCTCCCTTCACCACAACAAAATTCCCGGCGAGCCTTTCTTCACTGAAACATATACAAGCTTGTATTAGCTGGTGAATCCTAAAGAGAACTATAGATAAGCTCCAAATAGTACATGCTAAAAAACTACTAACTTCTAGGTTAAATTAAGGGTTATACATGAGAAACCTTTGAAAATTTCAACAGTTACCTACAGATTCTCTGTAACACCCCTTAATCCGATCATTTATAGCCGAACTAAGTTATGTCACATCATATATTACATGGTATACAGATTATATTCTAAATTTATTACAAAATATGAGTATATTTTTTTTTTCTTCTATTCTAGTCTTGCTTATTTTGCTTCATCTTCACAGTATATGCCAATCTAAATTCTTCGTATTTCAAGTGCCATCTAGCAGTTCCGATTTCTTTCACTTATTTCAGAGACCTACAAGTTCAGAATTAACCAAACTTGCTGAACGATTACGCTCAGTGGATACTTTAATTAAAGAAAACCTAAATAATTTAATGCGCATGCACAATTTAAAACATAATCTAAATATTGTAAATCACTTAATAAAATAATCATAAAATTACTCTTTAAAATAAATTAAATTGACTTATTTAAAATTTTATTTAGTTTGCTTGGTTAGCTCTACCAGATATTTAGATAAACATACGAAGGCTTGAATGAATCACCCGAATGCTTGAATGAATCATTCAAAGGCATGAATAATGGTCGTCACCGTAAATCAATTTCAACAGCCATCGCAGTAACAAATCAATGGTCATAAATAAATCACCAGGAATGATCAATCAACCCTACATTTATTCAGTTCAACTAAATTCCAGTAGAGCTTAAAACATTTTTCTCATAATTTTTGATTTTTCAAAATCAATAATTTTTATCATGAAAATCAACATAGATAATCGTTCCAAACATCAACACATTCAACATTTATATTTATTCCAAACTCATATTTTTCATCAATATATTTATATAAAATATTTATTTAGAAATCATATTCTTCATCATCATATTTATTTCAAAAATATTATTTTAATAATCATAGTTAATTTTTAAAGAAAATATTTTTACAAAATAAATTTTTCTTTATTTTCAAATCTTATTCATAAAATTATTTTCTAAGTTATTTTAGGTATCTGATTTCCCCAAAATAAACTTAGATACCTTCAAAAAATATTTGATCTTAATTAAACTATTACTTTTAGTAATAATTGTAAATATCTTGACTTAATAAATTATTTAAGTGGTAACTTCTAAATATTTTTTTAAAATTAAATTTATATATACTTATATTTACTTTTATTTACTTATAGAATAACCATTATTAATAAATTATATCTTTTAATGTAACAATAATTAGTACTTAGTTTTTTCAAAAATATTTATTTTTAGTACTTAAAATAACTTGAATAAAATTTAACTTTAATATAAACTTATAATATTAAAATAATTAATAAGTAATTTAAATTGAACTCATAAAATAAATGAATAATAAACTAATAAATATTACATTATTTAAAGAAATTAAAATAAATAAGTAATTATGAAAATTAAAGTAAGAATGAATACCCCATAAAATATATAGGTATATAGAAAAGTAAATAAATTAAATACTTGATAAGTATATTAAATAGATAAATAAATAAATAAATAAATCTCCACAAATTAAATGAGTATTTAATGTTAAAATAGTAAATAAATAATAGAAGTAGTAAAGCCCCACAATTAAAATAGGTGTTTAATATAAAACATTATTAAAATAATAATAGTAATAAAACACCAAAATTTTAATGGGTATTTAATATTGCAATAATAATGAAACAGTAATTAAACCCCACAATTTTAATGGGTATTTCGTAAAGCAATAATAATAATAATGAATACTTAATCATTATTTTCATCGTACCTACGTAAATGGTTCCGACTATATTTCAATAATCATAAATAACAATAAATAATAACTTCAAACTATTTAAAGCAACATATTTAAAAACCATGCATAAAATAAAATAAAATTTAGAGCTTTTTAAAGTTAAAGTATCAAACATCGGTCTCCTTAAGTTTCAAGTCATATTCTTTATGTCCTTGGATTGTCCTTTATCCTATCATTGTCCATTTATTAAGGTCATAAAGTATTGTCTAAAAATTTATCCATCTAATAGTCCATTTGTGTTGTATAATCATTTTTAATTGAGTCTTTTTTTAATTGTCTTAATTTTAATTGTCCAATTGTTCAAATAAATATTCATTAAGTGTTAATCAATAAATTTTTGTCAAATTAATTGAACTCATTTTATAAGTATTTAGACTTAATCTTGTTGTCTTTATAATTTTGTTAAGTCATTATAATATTTAATCTTAATATTAATTAAGATTTTCCACTAATTAATCCATAAAATATTTATTTTATAGTATTTTTCTCAAAATCCAGTTTCTAATATTTATTTTAGCCATATTAAATTTAATTTAAACCTTTAATTAATTTATTAACATTCTAAAATTATTTAATTTCAAAAATAAACTCAATTTATTAATTAATCAGATATTTGGATGAAATTGAAGAGATAAAATAAGTTTTAGGGTTAATTGTCACATCTCGAACACTTGGTAAGTGAAATTAAAAATCGAGTCATCTTATGGTTTGACGAGACGATTCAACAAAGAGCTAATAAGTGGAAAACTTGGTAGTCATGAAATGGGAAATATGTAGAAGGAATGAGTTGGGCCAACATTAGAGATTGGGCTCAATTTAAGTTATTGGGCCTTGGACTTTATTTAAAAAAAAAAAAAGGAAAGAAAGAAAGAAAGAATTAATAAAGATAGTGAAGTGTTAGGCTAGAAGGCCCATTCACTCTCCAATAATCTTAAAATGCAAAGTTAAAATCCTAAACCTAAAACTCATTAAGCCTAACCCATGTTTATGATATAAAACAGGAAGAGATGTGTGAAGAACACACCCCTCTCCTTCATTTTCTTACCCTAAGCCACCACTCTCTTTCCATTTTCTCTCCATTTCTTCTTTTCATCATCTTCTTTTATGTCTTCTTCTTTTTCTTCTCTTCCAACCATCATGGCCAACATCAAAAGGGTTAATAGCAAGTAAAACCAAGCTTAAGAAGGAAGATAGAAGCTTAAGTAAGGTAAGAATCCTTACATAACTCTAGTTTTTATTTAAGTGAAATTAGGGTTTTATGATTTATGAAAATTTAAGGTAGATAATGATGGAATGAGTAAGAATAAGCAAAGAAATAGTAATAAGAGTTGGAAAATGAGTAGGAAAAGTGAAAGAAAGTTAAGATGAGAATTAGGATTTTGATGAAAATTGTATTTTGTAGGAGTTATTGAAGAAAGAGATAAAACTAAGGGAAAAGAAATTGCTTAGAGCTTATGGATAGCTCTTGAAACTTAAGGTTTGGTACCTAACCATCTCTATTTTTAATTTTTTTTATGTTTGGAAATGTATTATTGTGTGGTATTTGTGAATTCCTTTGGTTTTGAGTTAAGTGCATGAGTAATATGTGAAAAACTAATTTTTGAAGAACTAATTTTGGAAGTAAGTTGGGTGTATGCTTTTCAACTTTATTTTTCTTATTAAAAATGATGTTATTTGAAAAGTTATAAAAAACATATTTGTACCCACGGATGTTAGCTTTCCAATGCATTTTGAATCACCTTAATTGGATTTGTAAATAAAAAGTTATGGCCGAAATGGTGAGAGACGCGCAGTCTGGAATTGCTTCTGGACCGCTCGCGACCACAACATCACACTCACAATGAAATTGCCAGAAGTGACCAGAATGCTTGTCTCAGCTGTCTCAGTCGTGACAAACTTGCTAGGGACCATCTCGCTCGCGACCAGTAGCGTCTCGCGAGCGACGAAGCCCAAAAATACTGTTTTTCACCTGAATTAAATGCATTTGATTTTGTTTAATATTTAATTATTTTGAAACATTAAAGAAAGTAGTATATGATGTTAGAGACACATGAAAAATGGAAAGGTGATATAAACATACAAATGTTGAGTTGTGTGAATGTGAAATGTTGATTATAGAATATATAAAAGAATAAAAAATGATTTAATACTCTACATGGCTAGTTGAACCCTATGATAAGGGTGTGTCGCGACATACGGGCAAACTGCACAGTGATATATGAAATGACATGTGAAATGAAATAGTAACATTGGGTATAGCTATGGTAACATCCACGTACTATAACCCATATGAGAAATCTTGATGAAAATTGGACATAGCTATGGCTTCAACTACGATCTATGACCCAAATGACAATTACTCGGAGTAGCTACGGCTACATTCAATGATCGAAATTAGCCCTAGGCCTTATCATTGTAGTTCTACCATGCATGTGGAGCAAAGAAACTAAATATGTTGATGATTTCAAATGCTTGTTGAATTTCGTATGTATGTTTTAGATTATGAAAAAGGGTTTTGTTGATGATTTCAATTGCATGTAGAATTTCATATAAATGTTTTAATCATGAAAAAGGGTTTTCAAATTTTACATATTCTTACATATCCTATTTGCCAAGTACTTTGAAATGGTTATGTACCCACTGAGCATAGTTTTGCTCAGTGAGTTTATTTTTGTAAACTTGTAGGTTGGAGTCAAATAGAGTCTAGAGCAGCAGAAACCGCAGCCGCAACAGACGACACTCTATAGTTTGTTTGAGTAATATACTTTGCAATTATATTCAAGATAAGACATGTACATAGGGTAATTTATATATTATATTTGATTATGTAATTTAATAGTATCTTATATAGAAAGATGTAATAGTACTTAGTATATGGTAGTAGTAGTAGTATTAGATATGCCTAGATGGAAATATGTGAATTAGAAGTGTGAGATATGCATTAAAAGGAGGAGGTTATAAGGTAGGATACTATTGAAGTGCTATGATGTTTGTTTATGTGTGATGATATGCACAATGGCTTAAGACTACATTGATATTAAGAATAAGCATTAAAAGTGATCTAGGAAATATAAGTAAAATAAAAAAAAAAGACTTAAAAGAAAAATTTTATAACCCAAGGGTAATAATTAAAGGATTAGACATAGGTTAACTGGAGGTCAATCACAAAACGTAGCATTTCTTCTAGACTTATCCATAGGTTTAGAAGGGGTGTTACATCAATACCTAAAGAAAAATCTGGGCGAAGGGGCAAAATTGAAAATGGAATGCAAGTTCTGGGGTCGTGATGTAATTTTCAGAACTTTGCCCTCAGACCTGCGCACTTCGGAACGACAGGCGGCACGCCTCGCCTCACGCGGAACGACGAGACTCCACACTCCGAAACGACCAATCCTTCACCGGCAGATCCTCGCCAATCGACAGTCTTTCCTCGTCAAACGACATGGCGATTGGAAAACAAACCCACTAAATGACAATGACCTATAATTTTGTGTTTTTTCCAAATTTTGAGTGCCTACCCAAAATCTTGAGCACTCTAATGAATATCCAGGGGGTTATGAGTCTATTTATAGGCCTCAAAACAGTGCTCAAATAATTTTTAGACCATAATTTATGCAAAATATCATTTAATCAACTTTATTTATTTTGGACCCAATTTATCAAATCTTGTCTCCCATAAATCTTACCTAAAATTGGTATCCAAAGCTTCTAGATAATATTTTCTGATAAGGTTTGATGTTTTACTATTTTACAGACGTAAATTTTGAATTTACGGTTTTACCGCATTTTATCTGGTTTGGGTAAAAATTGACCAATTATCGAAGCTTAGCAAAATTATACTCAAAACGATCGTCATGAAGTCTAGATTCTAATTTTGGTATTTTAAGACTAAATTCTGAGCCTAAAATTCTCCAAGGGTTAAAATGGCTAAAATGCCCTCAAAGTCAAAAATTGCAATATCATACCTAAAACGATCATCTTTTCGACTTAATTATCGTCTAGACATTTAAATCATCAAATTACTTTAGAATAATCCATTCTCAAATTTTTATATAATTAATTACCTCTTAATCTAATAATTTTGATAAATTACCATTTAGCCCTTAAATTAAATTTTGGGCTGTGACATTCTCCATGATAAATAAAATACTTCATATTACACTGTCCAAGTGCATTATTAATGGAGGGTAAGAGATCATCCTTTGGTATTCGTCGCTGCAGGATAAACTATCAAGATACATGGCTGCATTTGCATCACTTCAACCAAACATATAAAAAAGTTTCATCAATTACGAGGTCCCATCTAACTCCATCTATACTATTCGTAACAAACTAATAAAGAATGTAAGTTGTGGAAGTCTTTGTTCCTACCCAACGCTATCCCAGAAGTACTAATTTTGAATACAATCCCTGAAATTGATAGCATCAAGAACTGATTCACATCAAGGACCATGGAAATGAAATTATCATGTGAATATATCCCAATTCATACTAGACATTTAACGCTGATTAGCATAAAAGTGCAAAGCAAGCTCAGCCAACCATAAATAATCAATTCTAGTTACACTCCGGATATATTTATTAGTGGTTTGGACCAGCTCATTGAAAACCACACATTCTGCCTTTGACTTGAAAACACAGAAAAAGTGTGAATCTACATGAACTAACCACTTGCCAAAGCCTTGCAATATAGTTCAACTGTGAGATATATCTCTCTCTTTTCGATAGGTAAAAAAAAAAGTACAATTACTAACACCAATAAGCAATAGAAAGGAAAATATTAGGGGGAAAGAAAATTTTGATAAAGAGCTAAATTTCCCTTTATCTGTTGTTTTTCTATTCTTGGTAAAAACCTGCACAAGAATTTTATAGCTCATATGATAGCACATTTAATACCTGTATGTCACCTCAGGCTGCTTCAAAGGAGCATGGAGAAAAAAGGAAGCAGTGACGCATCTACGAAATTGAAGCATATCATCTCCACAGGAAGATATACGGAGACCAATTTGTTCTACATGTCCTAAAATTTGACTTCAAATAAAGAATACAAATTTGTATGTCCAAGTATAGGAATAACAGAAGAATTTTAAATTTTAAAATCTCTTTAAACATGGAACCCAAGTTTAGTCAATAATATCAGTGTGAATGATAGAGAGGCAAAACAAGAGTATAACCTTTGTGTCTATGTGTATGTGTGTGAGGAGGCTAATTTGCATACCTGTAAATGTCACATGCATGCCTCATGGAATGATCATTAATGAAATTTTCCTTACACCATTTTCTCAGGATTTTTTCACTTTTTCCTTAGGATTTTTTCACTTTTTCCTTTTAGATTTTTTTCATTACCGAGTTCTAACCTTTTCTTTCCTAAAAGTTCATTTGCTGCTTTATAAGCATTAATCAAATTATGATGATCTCCTTACGAATTTTAAAAACACTTCATTACGGTTTTCTAATGGCCAACATGAACATAAAATTGCTTTTCTTAGGCCTTAGTAGAAAGCAAGATCAAGGGGAATACATAACGGCAATAACACAAAAATGCAAGATCTTACATTAAGCAAAGATCATGAATGTCAGTATTCATAGCAAATCTGTGATTTCGTTAAGTTTATTGTACTCAATTTTGTTAAATTGAGTAGAACAAACTTAACAACATCACATATTTGCTGTGATACATACAATGAAGACACAAACAGAACTCTTCGTAATAAGATATACATACAAGCAGGATATAGGTTGCTTCTAATTCTTAAAGAGTTTATGGGACACTCCAATTACAAAATTCTTGTTCTTTATCAAATTGCATAACACTATTCAAAAAGCATAACTAGGTGAATTTTATTCTAATAGCGAAAAGAAATATTAAATAAGGATGACAGGCCTATACTTGTTGACTCAGTCTAATCCTAACAATTAAATTATGATAACTCTCAATGCCAATGGAACTCTAACCCCAAATATGAAAGTAGAATTAATTGTCATATGAATTCAAACTCAGTATGACCCAAAACATCAGACTCAAACCAACCAAACCTTATTCAAATCCAAACAAAATAATAAGTCACTTCAAACCCCTGCTTACAGTAAAACTCCCTATTGTTGTTGTGTTGTGAATAATAATCTTCCAAATAATTTAACATTACTTCTAATATGGAGCTCATGTACCGTACAACTTTACTTTTACTAATGCAGGTGGACTCTCGATTTATGTTACCCGAGGAGAAAACTATGCATTTTTTTTTTCAAAAAAGATGGAGAAAACTAAGCACTTAATGCATACATACCTCTTTTGACTTCTCATGAGGAGCATAAAAAATAGATTCAACTGAGAGCATTGCAATAGTTATCAGCATTTCTTCCAAGTAATTGAACTGACTAGCTATGATAAGGGATTTGAAATAAATAAGATCTAAGGGAAGCCGAGCCATTTGAAGCCCAACAGGATCTGACAGTTTACATTCATTTGTCAAAGCACCAAGCAGAAACACGTGGTCTAATGATTTCATAATAGCTGCCCTATTCAAACACATGATGAACTTAGTAAATAACAATTCTTTGACGAATCATATGATGTATTCAGTAACAATAAGACTAGCAAGAATATGAACAATCCTACAAGCGTAGTTGCTAAAATCCAATATCTAAACAATACAAGTCACTAATATGCTTATAATTAACCACAACATAACTCTTGTCTACCACTTTTTTTTATGTCAAAACTTAGGAGAATACCAAAATAGTAAAGTTCAGTCTAAAAATTTTTATTGTCAACTTAAGGGAACAACATAAGCTAGAAATACAAATTCATGCAAAGTAGAAATTTTTTTTTTTTGGTTTGAATTACATCTTATTGATGTGAACCTTTTAAAATAATAATCTTTTCCAAAATACCAAAAAGAGTGAGTACACTTCCAAACCTATTAGGTTGTATAAACTTACAAGGATAACCAAATCAAATAATTTGCTTGATTTTTGTTAAAAAAATAATTCACTTGATTCATCCTTGATCAAGGCATCTTTTCCATTTAACCTATTTAATTAAATCTATAGAGATGAATCAAATGAAAACATACAATCTGAACCAAGAATACTATAATTTTAAAGCTAGACATCTGGTTCTACATAATAGTTTAGGACTCTAGAAACTATAATTTAGGTAAAGCACCACAACTCTAAACCAACCTACACCATAATTTCTCAACGGTTAATAAACTAATTAAGCTACTTACAAGAAATTTAGATAAGGTGGTAGAATTGATTAACCAATTAACTTATATTTTGATATCCACAAAATAGAATAAAGGCATCGTACTAGTCAATATTTTCATTTAGCATAAATGAATTGTTAACTTCTGGTTGTGTAACCCATACTCAAGTAAGTTACCAGGAAGCTGAAAGAAGACCAGAGGCATAATGTGGACAACAAGAAGCCCAACAATATTGAAGCAGAAGTGAAAATGTATTAACCATATTCTGGGCCAAAAGATATGACCCAAATAAAGCAAACACACAACTAGAAAAAAATATAACTTGCTAAAGTCTTACTATAGTTAGAGAATAGCCCACCCTTGGCCATTTACATATAAGCATATAAATGCTCAAGCAGATAATCAGACATAATTGATGGAAATATGAAGACAATTAAAATTTACTTTGATGGCTTTTCCATAAAATCAAACCCAATAATATCATCAACACCCAGAGCTTTAAGCTGCAAGATAATAGTTGCAAGATTGCATCTTTTGATCTTTAACTTTGTCAAATCCTCAAGTTTCTCAAATTCACTCTTTGGGTAAAGGCGAAAGCATTTTATAGGTCCCTCACGCCCTGCACGTCCACTATAACAAAGAAATTACACTAGGAGTGAAATATACCCTTTTTAAACTGAACTTAAATCATTACTGTTAATTTTCAATTATCTCTTTCCCTCTTGGTTCCTTTATATCTATCCCCATCACTATTAAAAATAAATTCTTTTGAAAAGACTTTGCAAGAACATTTTAGCCATACAATATTTAAGCATTTGTCCCAAAAATATATCTCCAGTACATTTTATAATAGTAATTTACATATGAATTACATTATCTTATAATAGCTTATAACAATACTAATAAAATTTACAGAAATGAACAAAGACAGGCAATATCAATATGACGAGCAATAATGCAAAATCCGAAAAATTTAAAGATGAAATAAAAGATAGAATGCACAACATTCACAATCTCATATCAAAAACAAAAAAATTATAGTATTACAAACAAAAATAATGATGACAAGCTGCACATTTCCTCCAAACAATCTATCATTGAGAAAGTTCAGTTGAAATTTGACGAAATGTGCCAGTTAACTGAAGAAGACAAACAATTATAAAAACACTAAATATAATTTTATATAATAAAACTCACTATTCTTCCTAAAATTGCTTGAAAAACTACCCATTTGATTCTTGACTATGAAAACTTTACCCTTCATTACCCGAGCTCAAGTTTAGTTCAGTTTGTCTACCTCCTTTAAAGAGCCTGAGCTTTTCATGTTGGAATAACTACCAATGATTCCATCCCTTTGGCTGGATTATAGGATGGTGCTTTTACAAAACCAAGATCTATAACATATTTTATCCCAGGAATTGTAACTGATGTCCCGCAATATTTGTTGCCAATATTACCTATAAAAAAATTGGAATAAATACAAACAATAAACAATAAAAATAAGATAACAATAACAATAGCTTAAGCATAATTACTACTATGCTGAGTCTTATTGGATCATAAAATACCAAAAAGTATATAGAAATACAAAATTACATACATAACTATATATGTAAGGTGAGTGTTCCTGTGTTTCTGTCAATGAATTAATTGATTGAATATTAATGACAAAATATCTATTATTATGAGCAAAATATTCTGATAGAGTGTCTAGCATTTAACCAGCAAAATTTATGGGATTGTATAGCTGTAATTGTGTATTATCTCCTTAATTGGGATAGCACAGCTGTAGAATAACATTTATAGTAATTTAGCTAACTTTTAGGGCTGAAAATCAATAATGTATTAAAAGGGCAGCCCGGTGCATGAAGACATCCTGCATATACACATGGTCCAGAGAAGAGTCGCACACTAAAAGGTATAATGTAATTAACCTTACCTTGTATTTACTACAAGAGGCTGATTCCACGGCTGAAACCCATAACCTTTTGGTCACGCGGCGATAACTTTACTGTTGTATCAAGGCTCCCCTTTAATGATAGACAATATTTAAATCAGAATTCTCCAGCATAAGTGAACACAATTTCTGACTTACATTTTTTCAGATTCTGATAGTTCCTATGTCTACACTACACAGTTCTGAAGATGTACATATTGGATACTTGAACACGTAAACACATTACAATCAAATAATGCTTAAAAATATTCTCTGCCTTCATTGTTCTTTTCCAAACATAATCATAATTTATAAACAATAAAATTTTGGACTAATGTTAGTAGTTGTAGTGTAAATATATACAATAGAAACTAGTTATGCATGTAAATGAAATAAATATGCAAGATATTCCCCTATATCTATGAATTGATAAATAATGCAGGAAATCTCTGCCAAAGCATTAAACAAAATAATAACGACAAGCTGCATATTTCCTCTAATCAATCTATCATTGAGAAAGTTCAGTTGACATTTGACAAAATGTGTCAATTAACTGAACCAGACAAACAGCTATAAACATACTAAATGTAACTTCATATAATTAAGCTCACTATTCTTCCTAAAATTGCTTGAAAAACTATCCATTTGATTCTTGACTATGAAAATTTTACCCTTCATTATCCTAACTCAAGTGTAGTTTAGTTTACCTACTCCTTTTAAAGAGCTTAAGCTTTTGATGTTGGAATAACAACCAATGATTCTATCCCATTAACTGGATCATAGGACCGTACTTTTACAAAACTAAGATCTATATCATATTTTATCCTAGGTATTATCACTGATATCTCCGTAATATTTGTTGCCAATATTATCTATAAAAGAATTGGAATAAACATAAACAATAAACAAAAACAATAAAATAACAATAACAATAAAATAACAATAACATTAGCGTAAGCGTAATTACTACTATGCTGAGTATTTATTGGATCATAAAAAACCAAAAAGCATATAGAAATATAAAATTACATACATAACTATATGTGCAAGGTGAGTGTTCCTATGTTCCTGTCAATGAATTAATTGATTGAATATTACTAGCAAAGTATCTATCATTATGAGCAGAATATTCTGATACAATATCTAGCATTTACCAGCAAAATCTATAGAATTTTATAGCTGTAATTATGTATTATCTCCTTAATTAAGATATCACAGATGTATGATAATATTTATAGTAATTTAGCTAACTTTTAGGGCTGAAAATCAACAATGTATTACACCATTTAAATCAAAATTATCCAGCAGAAGAGAACACAATTTATGACCTATATTTTTTCAGATTCTAACAGTTCATATGTCTACACTACACAGTTCTGAAGATGAAAATATTAGATACATGAACACATACACACATTACAATCAAATAATGCTTAAAAATATTTTCTGTCTTCATTGTTCTTTTCCAAACATAATCATAATTTATAAACAATAAAATTTTCAACTAATGTTATCAATTGTAGTGTAAATACATGCAATAGGAACTAGTTTATGCATGTAAATGAAATAAATAAGCAAGGTATTCCCCTATCTCTATGAAACGATAGACAAAGCAGGAAATCTCCGCTAAAGTTTTAAGGCCAACAAGTGATGCTTCCAAATGAATAAGATTATGAATGTAAAGAGTTAATTTATTCCCAACTGCACTAGCTGCAATCTATTTTGATGACATGCAATGCACAGTTGAACACTACCAACTCACATTAACAATTGGTTTCTATCAGGGAAATTGAACACAGTTGCTTCTTAACAAATCTCAAAATTTACAAAGTGTGTATGAATCAACTGAAACTTTATATTCTATACAATATGGCTGAAGCCCATCTAAGTCTCAGTCCTATTCTAAATATTAGGTCAGTAGCAGCAGCTTAAAACAAAATTAATCAAATGATTGCATCAAGCAGCTTTAAATAAAGTTGTGCATGTGCTTTTAATTCAAACAACAAATAAAGTACTCGTATGCATTATTAAGTTACTTTACGATACCCAGAGAAAGCTGGCATGAAAACTCTCATTTACTACTTTGAAGGAAGAGATGAAAAATAGGAACAGTTAACAACTTTCTATTGGCTTTAGGTAATTTAAGTAGTTGCTCATACACAAATCTTTCAACAATTTCAATCTTATCTTGCCTGGTTAAAAATACAAGAATGTCTCTAGGGGCCTCCTTCGAGTGAATCTAACAAATATGGAAAAAAGAAGAATAAGAACCAGACGGTAAAATAGCGAAACTAAATTTTTTTGAATTTCATTTAAGTCTATTTTGGCTAAAACTAATAGTTGAAGGTCACAAGAAACAACTCAAAATCTTCGATAAGCAAAGGAAAAATGTTGCTTAGTTAAGTGAAGTTGTAAACACAACTGGTTACATTTAAGCAAAGCATAGCTTAACAACCTGGAAAATATTAATCAGGGCTGCATTGAGATAATATGTCTTTGGACTAATAGTATACAGTACATCAACATAATGTTGGCGCCCTTCAATATGAACAGCTCTAACGCCACAAAAGTAAAAAAAAAAAAAACCACGTGCATCTAAGCTAGCAGACATAATGATTAACTTCAAAGGAGGTAATTTTTTGTTTGGGTATTGCTTGAGAAAACTAAAGCATTGATCCCCATTTTCTCTCCCTTTGGTTGTGCCATTGTTTGCCTTGTTATCATGAATATTATCATTGCTGAATGTAGATTTTAATTTTACATTTTTAACATTCTTTAGCAATCCCAGTAGTACATCAGTGTGTACTACTGATGACAAAATATTAAGACAGATAGGGATCCAATAATGCCTTTCTATACAATATCAAGACCTGCATAAGTTTGCAATCAATAAAAGAATGAAGAAAAAGAATATAAATGTAAACAAAGAAACTCAACTGCAACTGCACAGACATAAAACTATGTAAACCATTTTACAGCTTCAAAAGAAAATTTCATATATACAACACCTTGCAAGGATTCTGCAATATATACACATGGAAATACAATCCAAGCAAGCATAAAATTAAATCATAACAGTGGCTCTATAACCATGGGAGAATCCTCATTTCTCATAAGTCTAGTAAATTTCAATAGTTCTTTTTTATTTCTATTCCAACATTCATATATAATCACTAAACAGCTTGCAAACAATTGAATCAGACCATGACAGGCACATATCAAGCAGCATCTTTAATCATAATAGTCTTCATGTATTCAATGATAAAAATAAAACTTTTACTGAAGATCTAAGGCTATGTTTGATAGGCTGTAATGCAATGTAATCGTGATAACGTTACATTATCGCCTACTAAACATTACCTAAATAAATAAGTGACCGACTCAAAATAAATGGTATTCAAGTATATCGAATAATTACATGAGCAACAATCCATTAGTCATGTACTTAATCTTGATCGAACTATCACCAAATTTAATGGAATAGCCAACCCTTTTCCCTAACTCAACACCACATTCCTCTGCCACCCCGTTTAGAGATAGTGACAGCTGCTACACGCCTAGGTTGAGGTACCCTAATAACTTTACCATTGCTGTAGAATCTAGCATTATATAAAAACTGAGGTAATTCTACATAAGGAATATAACTGAATCAATTTGAAATCAAATGCAAAACAGGTTAAAAAGAATAATTAAAAGAAATAAAAACTTACGAGT
>CATIWJ010203023.1:0-28161 GCA_949640765.1 Croton laevigatus | reverse complement strand
AACTAACGTAAAAGAAGAAAGAAAAAAAAAATAAAGAAGAGAAGATTAAAAAGAAGTAAAAAAGAAGAGAAAAAAAAAAAGAAGAGATTAAAAAAAAAAAAAGGTATTGAAATAAAGTAATATATAGAGATGGAGAATGAGTATAGAAATCCTTGGGATATGGAAAATCAAAATGTAGAGGAATTTAAGAGGAAGTAAAAAAGAAAAAAAGGTAAAGAAAATAAATAAATTGGCCCAATAAACAATTACTATGAGAATCGGTTTATTTCATTTTCAATTTCTTTCTTGATTACCCTCTACCAAACGCCGTCTAAATCAATTTTGATTTTGTGATTTATGGTCAATATGTTGATATCAAATTTTATTAAAGATATTATAATAATTTTATTCAGTCATACTTTCATTAAATAGAAATTTCTCTATCTAAATTGAATATAGTTAGAGTCTCACATCGATTAGGAGTGAGGAGTTTCAGTACCCAGTCGAATATAAGACTAGGCAATTCATCTATCAACTCGAATTTTTAAGATGATTTAAGCCCTATTCTATTATAATATCAGAACTTACCTCATGAATCCCAGTACCTAGTCGTGAGGTTGTGATCGGCGAAGAGTTTAAGTGGAATTAAATAAATTACCTTAAAAGACTTCTATAATTTACTTTAACCATTTTCCATGTTATATCATACTCAAAGAAATGCAAAACTAGTATATTTAAAACACACATCTGATGGTTGTTTTCGTTTTAATTCGTATTGAATACTCTTTGTCGTTTTAGTTTTGCTTTCGACCAAACGCATTCCTCTTCCTTCCGTTTGTTTTTGTTCAGTTCGCTTCCAATCAAAGGAATACTTTTCTTTTTCATTACGTTTCGCTTTTAATCCAACCAATTCTTCTCTTCGTTGGCATTTCATTTTACTTCGATTGGAAAAATTCCTTTTTGTTTTCATTCGTTTGGAAATTGAAGCGATACCAAATCAGAACAATGTTGAATTTATATATATACTGATCTCCGAGATCAATTTTAGTGGGTTGCGATTTACAGAATTCGAGTCTGTATTGTAAATTTAACATAAAATAATTTAATTGAGATTGTTAAATTTACAGTCAGTTGAAATTTATAATACAGAGTCGAATTCTGTGAACTGCAATCCATTGGAATTAATTTCGAGTTCAATGTAACTAATCTCCTCTGCGAGTCAAAAAAAAAGAAAAAAGAAAAAAAACAAAATTGGATATTTTCGTGTGCGAGACGCAAGTCACCAAGAAGTGCTCATTATATAATTATTCCTCGAGAATTGCCACCACCATCCCATAATTATTTAATCTTTGAGTCTTTATTATTTTTCATGTTGGTGGTCTTGATTTATTGAGCTTGCTGTATAAATTTTCTTTGTGCGGTCCGTTATAAATTAAGATGGTAGAAGACAAGCTAAACGTGGCGAAAAAACGAGGGCCAACTACATCCTCAAAATCAAAATCTTGTGACTGCTACAATCCTACCACCATTAAAGACAGGATGAGATTTAGAAATGGAATTTTTTTTTGTCTTCTCCAATAAAGGAAATTATATATCTACTATACTTGTCAATAATATACTAAGGATAAAATATACTGACGAACATATATAAATGTACTAAGGATAAAAGGGGTAAAATTATTTTTAAATATAACGAACATATATAAATGTATTTCATTGGGGGAAAAAATGAATAAAATAGAGAAAAAAATTAGTATTGGCTTGTTCGATTATTAATCTTATGGATATGGTATAGGGAAATATTTTCTGAAAAAGGGAAAATTGGCATTGACAAAAATAGTCTGTTTTGTATAAATTGAGAGCGGGTCTATTATTTTTGAAAGAGAAGGGTGGATTCTATTATTAGTATTGGAAAATACACTTTTCACAAATTATATTTTGCAGGGCAGCAAAAAAAGTCATTTCTATTAGAAAGTCACCGACTCTCTTTGTCTATAAGTCTATAATTTTCTAGAATAATCCATAATTTTCTAGAATAATCCACTATCTTGACATATTAAATATGCTAGGACTTACAAGAGGTTTGTAGACATTACAAAAGTCAATTCGTTACCGACATTATATATATATATATATATATATATGTATATATATATATATGAGCCTTGGCCATTCATTTGTGTGCAAGTGAATAGAGAGGAAGTGAGAGTGTGTGCGATGAGTGGGTGGTGTGAGCTTGAGTGAAAATTGTAAGGTATTATAAGTTTAGTTCTTGTTTTTATAATTGTTATCTAAATAATAAATAGAAGTTTTATTTGTTTAATTGAGTCCTCCTAATTTTCAACAATTTCTTAGTTGTGTTTGTAAGTGTCCAACTATCATAAATAAAACCAACAAAGATAAGAACACAATTTTAGAGTTATATTATTATTCAAAAAGAAAAAAGAAAAATAAAACAATGCGTGGAGCCAAACTTCCTCAGATCGAATCAACAAGTAAATCAAGCAAGCATATTTTTTCGTACTAGCTACCCTGGACTTGGAACGGAATTAACCAAATAACTAGGCAAAAACTAAAATAATACACCTTAAACAAGATCAACAAAGAATATATTGTATTATGAAAGTAAAGAACTTGTTTAGTTTAGTGGTTTTTTTAATGCGCACTTATGGTTTAGAAGGTTTACCAATAATGGTCCTTTCCTTCTCTTTTTTACTATGTTCACAAGCAGGATAAACTTTTTTTAGTGTCATCTATGTTGATAATTTGATTGAAAAATTTTCCAAAATAGATTTAAAGCAATTAAGAGGACAATAATACACTTTCTTTTCTTTAAATCAATACTTAAAACATACATATATATGATATCAAATGCCCTGTATGTTATATTTATTCGGGATGATAAAAAAAAAATAAAAAGGGAAGGGGAAATACATATTGCTTATAATTTAAAGATTTGCTGGATCAACTGAGACATATTGAAGAAGTTGAGAATCTTTGTTCAAAATATCAAATTGGTCTTGGTTTAAAAAAAGCCATGCTTCTACTCCTTTACCTGTTCTTGTATCCATCAAAATAGCCGTATTGATACGTCGGGTATCTGAATTATCGTCAAATCGCGGCAAACATACTGCCCAAATTGGCTTTCCCCAACCAAAATCGATATTATATATACCAAAGTTACATAAACTACTAAATGCAACAAATTCTGGACTACCTTCTAAATCCACAATCTCTTTCACAGCATCATAATATTTGAAGTATCCATCTTCATGAATATCTATTTTCTTAATAAAATCATTATCCACTTTTTCAAAAGATTTTCTTAGTTCTATCACTAAGTCACTCAATTCCTTCTCCTTTACTGGAAATACGGCACCAACAGTAGTTATAAAGTTCCCTACTGAACATTCTGGTATCAAAGGCTCTAATTTTCGTCGCAAATTAACAACATGGCTTATTGCACATTGTTTTCCACGGCTATCTAATTTGTTTTCTGAACAAGTCATAAGCCATTTGACAAGAATCGCTGTGACTACCTCCATCCGCGATGGATTACTAATATGGTTCGAACTTACTTTTGCCTTAAGATTCGCAATACAGTGTTCATTAAACACAACCCTATTTGTTATATATTTACCCTTTTTAAGAAAAGGGCTAAAAATAGAATCCAAAATACTGCCATCTACTGGAAATGCAGTGTGCTGTGGGAAAATGGATTCACCGCCCAAAAAAGGGTGTTCGACGGCAATTTTACATGCAGTGGCAGCCCATGATTTCAGAAAAATGACAACACTATATGCATCGCAAACCATGTGAGAGACATATATACCTATTGTAAACCCACCACATGAAAAGTTGGTTTCTTGAATCAAAGACACTGGAGATCCAGAAGGCAGTTCAAGATCAAGATTTGCTTTTGGCATCAATTTGCTGACTGATATTAAATCAGGTTGAGAGAGAAACTTGGATAACGATATGTTACATTTAGCTTCTGCGTAACATAAACCTTGGTCACTACAATCAATGGAGAGGTTGTCTCTGATTTTACCTGCAAATGGATAAAAATGAGATAAAGTTTCGGACAAGGACTGCTTTAATAATTGAGATCTTTTGGTGAATATTATGTTTGTTTCTTTGGAATTAGTAGGATAGAAAAGAATAGTGCCACCATAGGCAGGTGCGTGAAATTGATCAAGTAGAGAGATTTTGTAGGTTCTAAGGTTAAGCGGTGTGGGCGAAGATGGAGCAATATGCCTTGTGGAAATTATTTCAACCTCCATATCTAAAATCAGTAGATAATTAAAGTTGAGAATTAGAAGATTATTCTCTCTCTCCCCCCCTCCCTCTTATATATCGAATACAAAATATTTTTTAAGGATATTTGCAAAAACTTATCTGAGTTTTACCTTATTCTACATTTTTCTCATGTCTTTTTTTTTAGTGGACAAAAATATCCTTATGTTTCAATTCCGTTTGACAAAAATATCATTATATTTATTTTTCTGTTAAAATAACAGTAGAAGGATAAAAATGTAATTTTATAGATCCTTTTAAAAAAGATCAAAAAATAAAGGACTATTTTGCATTTTGGTCTTCTTCAAACTCATTTCTGCAATTTCCATTTTTGAAGACAAAAGAAAATTTGAAACGCAATCTTACCATTCATTCATCCAATCCAGCAACTAGGGCTAGAAAACCATTCTCCTCAGTCTAGTGAACAAGATAGACCCTTGAATAGTCGCAAACCGTGGCCAAAGAAGCTATTTCTAATTGGGTTGCCATTTTGAGTTGAGGTCAACCCATCGCTTCGATCCCATTTTTCATCGCCGTCCGGTCGTTACCCACTCGAATTGAGGCCACCAACTAATCGGTAGCAAGAAAAGGAGAAGAACGGAACCTACCTTGCCGCTATGGTCGCCTGAATCTCCGGGTCCGAATGGTAAACAGTAACAAGAGTTGCAGGTGCAAGACCACTGCAATCCCAGAACCGATGGTGGTGAGAGCTCGGCTAGCAATCGTGGCAGAAAGTTGAACAACGGCTAGGGCAACTATGAGAGGACAAAGATGGTGCCTAACCAAATTTTTTTTTTGCCCCAACTTGTTTTAAGTTTTTCAAACAGGCCCAAAATATTTTAAAAGAGCTATAAAATTACATTTTAGTGTTTCCACCATTATTTTAACAGAAAAAATATATAATGGTGGAAACACTAAAATGTAATTGAAAGGCAAAGACATTTTTGTTCGCTAAAAAAGACAGAGAGGAAAGTAAACATCCCTATTTTTTATATAGATTTTAATCTATAATGGTGCTCTCGCAAAATAACATGGCTCTTGTACAAGTTAAAATGTTAGATTTGTTGTGCGCACACATTACATATTCTCATATTTTAAATGTTTGAAGGTATTTGTTTATTTTTTTATTCAATTAATTGAATTTGAGTAAAAATAAAGTCCATAAAACTAAATAAATTTATGATGTTATAGTTGTAAGATTCCTATTGTACATGATATTGATATTTTCTAAAACATCCTTATTTAATTTATATAGTTAAAGTTAAATTGTCTTTATATAATAAATAAATAGAATTAATTATTTTACTTATTTAAATTATAATAAATTTAAATTCTATTTCATTAAAAAAAAATAACCATATTATTTTAATAAACAGTATTTTTGTTTATATTCATAATTTTATTCTATTGAAGAAAATATTTTATTTTAATTCACATTTATAATATTCTATTGAATGAGTGTAATCCTTCTCTATGCACAAAATTTGTACTGACAGTGTGGTTGGTAGAAATCGAATTTTATAGCTCTACATCCTACAACTTATTGATTGACAGAAATATTAATATTTTATTCTATTAATTTAGAGAATTTTTCAGAAGTTCGAGAATTAAAAAAATGATAAATATAAGATTTTTTTTTTCGTTCAAAAAAGGTTATTGCACTGGTTGTATTCTTTTAGTAGTGTCCCAAAGATAGGCATTAATTGGAGACACATTGAATTTGAGAAATTTATGTAATTCAAATTGTGACAGGTAGTTGGTAATATATTTATTGTATCAGAATGCCATATATTTTAGTCATACCATATATTTTAGTTATATATGATTTCTCTTGTACGAATAAATTGTGGACATTATCTCTAAGTTATTCTCTAATGACATTTATAATTGACTGGTATGGCATTATGCTATATCCAGAAATTCAGTTTATTTCATAGCAATTCTAATAAGACTTGCAACCATTCCATAATTATTTCAGACTAATCCTTGTTCGAGTCAGGCAGGTCCCTTTCGATAGGCAAAGGTTTAACCCCATGTTTTAAATGGCTGTGAACATGAGAGAGTATGAATCCACGACCTCAATTAAACGAGAAAAACCTTTTACTAACTCACTTGCGGCTTGAAGTTCCTGAGTTTTTTTTATTTAATATAAAATTACTCTTTTAAATCTTTATTTATTGTAAATTCAACAGATATATCCATCTCCATAATGCTCCCACCAACAGCTATTTATATTATTTCATTTTATTTAAAATATATTTAAAGGGTAGACTAAGAAGAACTTCTGCAGATACATCTGAATTCTGAATTATTTTTTTTTTTTGGAAAGAGGTGAATTCTGAATCAATTAATAAGCTAATACTTATGCATGGATTCCAGATTATATACGAAGCTGTAATATCTGGAGAATCCTTACATTGGTTTTCTTTTTGGAGCTAGTGGAGGAGTAAATTTTCTGCTAAAACATTTAGAGCGTGTTCTGCAATAGTGGTTAAACTAGTGGTCAGTAGTCTTGCTAGATGAGTAACTTTGCAATGATCTTGTATCAGGATTTAGAATATTATTTGCTGTTAAGAAAAAACATGGGAGAGTAGGGAAGCTCATGGTGGCTTGCTACGACAGTAAAAAGGAGAAGAGGTAAAACTTGCCGTCGGGAATAATGACACATTTAACGGCTAGAATGGTTTAAAGCAAAAGGGTGTAGTTTGGTTTAATTAAGAGACGATGTCTTTTTTAAAGACTCTCAAGGATGAGTTGCACTGTGGAGCTTCTTCTTCTAGCTAGTTTGTTAGAATTTGTTTGTTGTTTTCTGCTTTTAATTAACAAGAGGGAAATTGTGTTTTCTTTTCATTTTTTCATTTTATCGTTTAGCTATAAATAGCAATTGATGTATGAGAAGATCAAATATGAATTCTCTTTAGAGATTGAAGTTTTCTTTCTCTATTCTTTTGTCAAAATTCAAATAATGAATTTCTAAAAGTTTCTGAATTTCTAAAATTTCTAGAATATGCGAACAGAAGAAGGATGCACCGTACAACGCTCATTTAGTTTTTGAACGAATTTTGATCAAGTTGAACTTCAAGTAACTTGCGAACAATTCGTTTTTATAAAAACCTAAAAAAAAAAAGAAAGAGATTATGGTTCAATAATTAGATATAAATTATTTTAAACATTAATTAGTCACTATATAACAATGAATATGAAATTTCCAACTAAAACATTGGTTTAATAGTACTTAATTTAATTATTATTTCTATTTGATCATCAGTTATTTGTTTTTTAAGAATAGTAATTTATTTTTTCTATAACTTTAATTATTATAATTAAAATTAAATCATATTTTTTTCAATTTTTTATTATCAAAAAATAATAATAAATAATATTTTATGGTTAAAAAGAATATTAAAATAATAAATTTAAAAAATTATTTAAATCAAAATTCTAATACTAATGCAAATATTTAACAATAAAATTAAATAAAAGTTTAAAAATATGATAAAATCAAATAATGGATGACTAAAGGGAAGACAAGTGCAATGTACATAAGAAAACGCTAGCATATATAAGCGAATGGAGAGTGGAGCATTGGTTTTACTCAAAACACTCCCATACTTTAGATCTTTTACGAATAATTCTGGACGTTATCTTTGATTTATTCTCCAACAATTTTACAGTAGACTTTTACCATTTTCTTGATTATAAATTCGAGATCTAGTAGATAGATGGATATCATGACATTATAATATATTCAGAAATTCAGTTTATTTCATAATATCACTTGCAGCCTTCCCATAATTATAATTATTTATGCTCTGAGTTTTTTTTTTATTTAACAGAAATTTACTCTTTTAAATCTTTATTTATTGTAAATTCACCGGCTACATCCATCTCCATAATGAATTCTGACTTTTTTCTCTCTGAAAGAGGTGAATAATTAATAATTAATAAGCTAATACTCATGTATCGATTCCATATTATACATGATGCTGTAATTTCTGGAGAATGCTTACATTGGTTTTTGATTTTGAGGTAGTGGAGGAATAAACTTTCGGTTAAAACATTTAAAGCGTGTTCGGCAATAGTGGCTAAAATAGTGGTTAGTGGTTTGACTAGTTAAAATATTAAACACTTTTCTTTTTTAAAGTGTTCAGTGACGTAGCGTTTTAGGTAGTTATTAGAAGTTAGATAAGCATTTTATAAAAAACTAATTCCTTAACATTTAACTATAAGTGATTAGTTGTTTATGAACCGTTATCCAGACAACTAATCGCTCTTTAAACAGCTAAATACTATCAAAATAGCTAAGTGTATTAATTCATATATTAATCTTATTATGTTATTCTTACTGACTACTCTTTTCTAATTCATACTTAATAAAGTCTAGTCTTTTGTAATTCATTTTTAATATATTAATCTTAGTCTTTTTTAATTCATACTTATTAAAGTCTAGTCTTGTGTTCTTTTGTAATCAGTGGCGGACTCAAAAAATATACACAGAGTGGGCGAAATTAAATTAATATAAAAACTAAAAAATATATTGATAAATTTTGAATGTTCATAATTACAATACAACTCGACGATTTTTCATATTCTGAAATCGTTGTATATTCAATACTAAAAATGTTTAGCACACATCTACATATAAAATTAAAATTAAAAAAAAAATCATATTTCAACTAAATTTATAATAAGTCTCTAATTATTAATATATCATAATCATAATTAAAATTAAAAAAACAAACAAAAATTCAAATTAATAAAAAAAATAAACATTGATTTTAAAATTTAATTTTGCAATTGAATTAATTAGAATAGAAAACTGAACTCCATAAAATTGAAAAGTGAGAT
Source organism: Croton laevigatus (assembly GCA_949640765.1). NCBI lineage: Eukaryota > Viridiplantae > Streptophyta > Magnoliopsida > Malpighiales > Euphorbiaceae > Croton > Croton laevigatus. The sequence goes on along the minus strand of CATIWJ010203023.1, from coordinate 19,038 downwards.
ACAAACTGAGTTTGAAGGTAATAAAGCTGAAATTAGAAAATGAAAGATGTCAAAATTATATTCAATAACAACAAAAGTTATCGTAATTATTTTCTTTCAAAATCATGCAGGCAATGTCAAATACATATTTTTTTTCCTTTTGCTTTTCAAATGGCTGCAACGCTAAGTGCAAAAATCATTTTTAAGTTGGAGAGGAGTAGTGTGCCGCTAGCGCTAGCTATTTATTTGTGCATTTTATCAGTTACAACTTTATATTATATATATGGTATGTATTGTCTAAGTTAACTTGGCTAAAAGTAATATATTATTTAAATTTTCTTTTTACGATATACGTGGAAACATCCACCAAAAATAAAATAATAAGTTAAAGAGTCAAAATAAATAAAATAATGAAAAATAAAACGAATTAGAGCTTTTAAGGGTGCATACATGAAAATAATATGCAACAAAAAGACTTTTTTCTTTGCTATAAGTTTAGTGAGGGTATATGATGACTTTATTATGTGTATATAATGAGGGTAGGCTCAAGTCCACACTTGTCATTACTTAAGCCCGCTTCTGATTGTAATTCATTCTTAATACGTTAATCTTATTGACTAGTCTTTTCTAATTCATATGTCTAGCCTTTTGTAATTCATTATTATTATGTTAATCTTAATTACTAGTCTTTTTTAATTCATACTTATTAAAGTCTAGTCTTTTGTAATTCATTCTCATTATGTGAATCTTAATGACTAGTCTTTTTTAATCCATACTTACTAAAGTCTAGTTTTTTGTAATTCTTTCTTATTATGTTAATCATAATGACTAGTCTTTTTTAATTCATACTTATTAAAGTCTAGCGTTTTGTAATTCATTCTTATAATGCTAATCTTAATGACTAGTCTTTTTTAATTCATACTTACTAAAGTTAAGTCCTTTGTAATAGATTCTTATTATGTCAACCTTAATGACTAGTATGTTTTTAATTCATTCTTATTAAAGTCTAGTCTTTTATAATTCATTCTTATTATGTTAATCTTAATGACTATTCTTTTTTAATTCATACTTTTTAATATATAGTCTTTTGTAATTCATTCTTATTATGCTAATCTTAATGACTAGCCTTTTTTAATTCATACTTACTAAAGTTAAGTCCTTTGTAATTCATTCTTACTATGTTAACCTTAATGACTAGTATGTTTTTAATTCATTCTTATTAAAGTCTCGTCTTTTGTAATTCATTCTTATTATGCTAATCTTAATGACTATTCTTTTTTAATTCATACTTTTTAATATATAGTCTTTTGTATTTCATTCTTCTCATGTTAATCTTAGTGACTAGTCTTTTTTAATTCATACTTATTGAAGTCTAGTCTTTTGTAATTCATTCCTTATTTGTCAATCTTAATGACGTCTTCTTTAATTCATACTTAATAAAGTCTAATCTTTTATAATTCATTCTTATTATGTTAATCTTAATGATTAGTCTCTTTTAATTCATACTTATTAAAGTCTAGTCTTTTTTTTTACATAGATACTCTATTCTACTTGGGGGATTTGGGGAAGAGAATTGACAAGCCTCGAACCCGGGACCTCAGGTCCCAGAAAAAATGTGTCTTACTACTAGGCCACCTCTTGGGCTTATTAAAGTCTAGTCTTTTGTAATTCATTCTTATTATGTTAATATTAGTGACTAGTCTTTTTTAATTCATACTTATTGAAGTCTAGTCTTTTGTTATTCATTCCTTTTTGTCAATCTTAATGACGTCTTTTTTAATTCATACTTAATAAAGTATAATCTTTTATAATTCATTCTTATTATGTTAATCTTAATTATTAGCCTTTTTTAATTCATACTTGTTAAAGTCTAGTCTTTTGTAATTCATTCTTATTATGTTAATATTAGTGACTAGTCTTTTTTAATTCATACTTATTGAAGTCTAGTCTTTTGTAATTCATTTTTATTATGTTAATCTTAATGATTAGTCTTTTTTAATTCTTACATTTTAGTGTCTAGTCTTTCGTAATTCATTCTTATTATGTTAATCTTAATGACTAGTCTTTTTTTAATTCATACTTATTGAAGTCTAGTTCTTTTTTTTTTAATTCATACTTATTGAAGTCTAGTCTTTATTTTTTTTAATTCATTCTTAATATGTTAATCTTAATGGCGGATCTTTCTGAATTCATACTTAATAAAGTCTAATATTTTATAATTCATTTTTACTATGTTAATCTTAATGACTAGTCTTTTTTTAATTCATACTTATTGAAGTCTAGTTCTTTTTTTTTTAATTCATACTTATTGAAGTCTAGTCTTTTTTTTTTTTAATTCATTCTTAATATGTTAATCTTAATGGCGGATCTTTCTGAATTCATACTTAATAAAGTCTAATCTATTATAATTCATTTTTATTATGTTAATCTTAATTACTAGTCTTTTTTTAATTCATACTTATTGAAGTCTAGTCCTTTTTATTTTAAATTCATACTTATTGAAGCCTAGTCTTTTTTTTTTTTAAATTCATTCTTAATTTGTTAATCTTAATGGCGGATCTTTCTGAATTCATACTTAATAAAGTCTAATCTTTTATAATTCATTTTTATTATGTTAATCTTAATGACTAGTCTTTTTTTAATTCATACTTATTGAAGTCTAGTCCTTTTTTTTTTCAATTCATACTTATTGAAGTCTAGTCTTTTTTTTTTAATTCATTCTTAATTTATTAATCTTAATGGCGGATCTTTCTGAATTCATACTTAATAAAGTCTAATCTTTTATAATTCATTCTTATTATGTTAATCTTAATGACTAGTCTTTTTTAATTCATACTTATTGAAGTCTAGTCTTTGGTTCTTTTTTAATTCATTCTTAATATGTTAATCTTAATGACGGGTCTTTCTTAATTCATACTTAATAAAGTCTAATCTTTTATAATTCATTCTTATTATGTCAACCTTAGTGACTAGTCAGTTTTAATTCATGCTTATTAAAGTGTAATCTTTTATAATTCATTCTTATTATGTTAACCTTAATGACTAGTCATTTTTAATTCATACTTATTAAGTCTAGTCGTTTTTAATTCATTCTTATAATGTTAATCTTAATGCGTAATCTTTCTTAATTCATTCTTAATAAAGTCTAGTCTTTTGTAATTCATTCTTATGATGTTAATCTTAATGACTTGTCTTCTTCAATTCATTCTTATTATGTTAATTTTTTTGAAACGAATTATAATGTTAATCTTAATGACAAGTCTTTTCTTAATTCATACTTATTAAAGTCTAGTCTTTTGTAATTCATTCTTAATATGTTAATCTTAATGACGGATCTTTCTTAATTCATACTTAATAAAGTCATACTTTTTATGTGAACCTTAATGACTAGTCTTTTTAATTCATACTTATTAAAGTCTAGTCTTTTTTAATTCATTCTTATAATGCTAATCTTAATGAGTTGTCTTTTTTTAATTCAAACTTATTAAAGTCTAGTCTTTTGTAATTCATTCTTATTATGTTAATTGATAAGTGCTGAAGATGTATAGATTTTTATAATGGCAAATAGAAAAATACTTCTTATGTTTTTACCAAACCTATAAAAACCATCCTGTCTTTTTTTTTTTCTAACAAAAAAATCCTCATTTTATATTTCTGTTAACATTTTCCTCATTCTGTCTATTTTTTAATATTAAAATAACGGTTAAATAATTAAAATGTAATTTTATTTGTCCTTTTCGAAAAAACAAATAAATGCGGGACTATTTTGAAAAAAAAAACTCGTCTTCCACCTTAGGAAGTCCTAGCATGCTTGCCACCTCCAATTCGCCGCCGTTCAAGCATTCATCACCGGCCGGAACACAAAAGCATAACAGAATTGAGAATAGCATTACCAAAGCAAATCAATTCACAAAATAATTTTCAAATCTAATCTCAATCCAGACACAATAATTAATTTAATTCTCTATACACATCACAATTTCAGCAAAACAAAATGTAAATCAGAAGAGAAAATGAAGAAATTTTAACCGAAATCAGTGTAGATGCCTTCACCTCCACCACTTCAAGCTGCTCACATCACAACCGCCAGCGCTTCCGCATTCACCGCCGTCGACGGCTTCACCATCAACACCACGAACCCATCTCAGACCACGAACCCAAATCTATCGCCAGCCTTTCCTCCTCCACCTTCAACGCCTCCATCACAAACACCGCACGGAACCCCATCTTAGATCAACTCAGCCGCTATTAGAAACCCTCCACCGATTGGGTTTTTCCTCCACCTCTGTTTCGATCAGTTTCACACCGAACCGAAACCATCTTCGATCTAACCCCCCACCGATCAGATCTCTAACCTTACTCCAACGGCGTTCACAGCGCTCCCTTCTTTTTCGATCGAGAACAAGGTCGTTCCACTTCTCTGTTCGTCGTCGCGTTCACAGCAGCTCAAGATGAGATGGCGCTGTATTGTTGAGAATAGCAGATACTCTCTTTTTCATTCAGATTGTGCCCAGCAGAAAAGAAGAATGGCCTTCTTCGTTCCCCCCGCTCACAACCAAAACCATCCGGCGTCCTCTTCAAATCGCCATTCCAGCAGAAGAGGTGTCCAAACCCCGCCGCTGCTCCCTTTTAAATTTCATATCTTATTCTTTTTTTCAAAATAGTCCCTCATTTGTTTAGTTTTTTTAAAAGGACCCATAAAATTATATTTTGATCATTCAATCATTATTTTAGCATTCAAAAATAGACAGAAGGAGGAAAATATTAACGGAAATATAAAATGAGGATTTTTTGTTTAAAAAAAAAAGACAGGGAGCTTTTTATAAGTTTGGTAAAAACATAGGGAGTTTTTTTCTATTTGCCCTTTTTATAAAGGTATATTATTCAATTTTGAGTATAATTCATGATTAATTATTCTTTTAAGCACTTATCTTATTAATTTTAATTTAACAGGTCATAATTAAGGTTTGTTGTAAAAAGGAATAGAAATTGGGTGAAAGGCGAAAATAGAAAATTTTTGGACAAAATTAGGAGTTTATTTGGAACTTTGAGTGAAAAAGAGGGCTATCTGGTGATGGTAAAAAAAGCAGGTGTTGTCTTTTAAATTTTCAAAATGCCGTATTTGGGAGGAAGTGAAAGAAGCTGCCAAAACGCAGGGTAAGCGTGCGTTTTGGTGCTAAGAGGAGTGTTGGGCCTGCATATGGGGTTTTGCCCAAAACGTAGGAGCAAATTGTGTTTTAGTGTTAGAATGAGTTCTTGGCTGTGAAACGCAACGTTTCACCAGCATTTTGAAGATTACAAGCAATTTGTGGAACGTTGCGTTACGAAGACGATCAGACGAAAAGTATAAGGGCCTTCAACATTGCGTTTTGGAAGAACAAATCAGAAAGTATCAATATGGCAGAAGGACTTCTCAATTTTGATCTGAGAGATTTGAAAGAGGATTGAGATTCGAAGAGGATAGGGACTGATTCTGGTGGGTTTTTGAAATTGAAATTGAAGGAAGCACAGAGAAGGGGGAGACCGAATTTCGAGGGAAGAACTTGACGAAGGACAATAGGGAGAAATCGACGACCAGAAAATAAACAAAGAGGGATTTTTCTAGAAAAACACAACCATAAAATAGAGAGGACAGTCGGTAACGAAAGAGTGGCGGATACTAATCTTGCTTTCGGTATTTTTCACGACGACCAGAAATTGAAAATTGTATAGAACTTGTTCTGGGATTATGAATGTAGAAAAATTAGGAGGACTAAATTAAACACAAAAAACTTTTATTTATTATTTTGTAATCTATTACAAAGACACTCAATTGTAATAAATCACAACTTTCCCTTTATCTCACACCACTCACACAAACACTACACACACCATTTATCTCACGTCACTCACACATTACCCATACACTCACTTTTACTCTTTTCACTTGCACACACAAATGAAGGGCTAAGGCCCATATATATAGTAGTACTATATCGGTGAAGAGCCAAAGTCTAGAAGGCTCTTTTAAAATCTATCATATTTTAATATGTCAAAATTGATAGACTATTAGTTGGCAAAAGATGTCTAGAATTTTCTTAGGCTAATTAAAAATCAAAGTTTCTATAATTATCTAGAGATTGAGTAGTCGGTGGATTTTTTACACTCCCCCTCAACGACTACTCTCTCGTAATGCGTGTTTACTTACCAGGCCAAGTTGTTTTCTAAAGTCTTCAAATTTTGTACCGCCAAATCCTTTGGTTCGGTCATCACATACTCTATCTTGATTTCTCCACGTAAAACTTTTTCTCAAACAAAATGATAATGTACCTCCACGTGCTTCGTCCTTGCGTTAAACATTGGATTCTCAGTCAAGTATATAGCAGACTTATTATCACAACGTAATTTTTGGAGTAGTCAACAGGTTGATGAAGATCCTTCAGGAGTTATACTAGCCACGTACATTCTTGAGCTGCCATCGCTGCTGCTCTGTACTCTGCCTCAGTACTTAATAAAGATGTCGTAGGTTACCTCTTGCTACACCAGGAGATAGGTCCCAATCCAAGACTAAACACATATCCTGTAGTTGATCACCTTGTATCATGATTTCCAGCATAGTCTGCATCGCAAAATCCAACCATCTCACATTTTTCTTCCTTTTTGTAAAGAATGCCATAGTCAACAGTGCCTTTAATGTATCAAAGAATTCAATGAACAGCTTCTAAATGGGGCTTCTTGGGATTCTGCATAAATCGACTTATCATTCCTACTACATATGAAATATCTGGCCTCATGAGAGTAAGATAGATAAGACTTTCGACAAGTTGCCTGTACATTATTGCATCTTCTGAGTCCTTTCCTTCAGCAGAACATAGCTTTGTGTGCACCTCCATTGGTGTTGAAATTGGTTTGCATTCTAGCATCCCGAACTTCTCTAAAAGATCCTTGGCATACTTTTGTTGACACAAGAATAATCCATCCTTAGTTCGCTCACTTCAAGTCCTATAAAATGCTTTAGCTCTCCTAAAACTTTCATTTGAAATTGTACAGATAAATTATCCTTGATTTGAGAAATCTCTTCTTTATTGTCACCTGTGATGATAAGGTCATCAACATAGACTAGAACTATTGCTACCTTACCATCTCGAGCTTTTACGAATAAGCTGGAGTCTAAAGGTGCTACAATGTAGTTACTTTTAACCAAGAATTCAGCTATCTTTCCATACCAAGCTCTTGGTGCTTGCTTTAATTTGTAAAGCGCCTTTTTCAACTTGCAAACATGGCCTGGATGACTTTTGCTTTCAAATCCTTGGGGCTGCTCCATGTATATTTCTCGATCTAGCTCTCTATACAAGAAAGCGTTCTTCACATCTATTTGCCAAAGCTTCTAATCCTTGTTAGCAGCTAGGGCCATAATAACACGTACCGTAGTAATCTTTGCTACTGGACTGAATGTCTCCTCATAATCCAATCCATACTTTTGTGAGAATCCTTAAGCCACTAGTCAAGCTTTATATCTTTCAATTGAGCCATTTGGATGTTGTTTAACTTTGTAAACCCATTTGCATGATATTGGCTTGATATCCTTAGGTTTTGGCACTAATTCTCAAGTTTCTTTTTGTTTCAAGGCAACAATCTCTTCTTCCATAGTCTTCCTCCATTTCTTGCTTAAGAATGCTTCTTCAAAGGTTGCTGGCTCTTTCACATCGTTATCTTCAATAATTGCTACATTAGCATATCTTGGATTTTTCTTCTTTATCCTTTTAGATCTCCATAAATGTGGCCCATATTCTATTGGTTCCTTCATTTGTTGAATTTCTTTATCAAGTTGGCTTGGTCGTGCTTCTTCTAATGTTTGTTGATGTTCTTATGTGCACCATGGAGACTTAACTTTCTTTGGTGACTTTTTGCTAATTAACTCCATTTCCAGTTCCTTCTCTTGAGTGCTGTCTTCAATCACTTTCTCTTGATCAAACTTTTCTTGTAGCTTTTCTTCAATTTTCTTTGAGTCTGGTAGAACAATTGTTTGAGAAGACCACCAAGATGAAACTTTATCAAAGATTACATTCCTTGAAGGAGTGTCTGTGTGACACTACTGCTGCCATATCAGCAGATATTTTGGTTGTTGTTTTTTACTTTGTGATGTGTATGTTGACTAGTTATATTCTAGAGCTTTCCATTGTGGTGTACATGTGAATGTCTTCTAGATTTCTCTATAATGTCTTTAAATATGCTACAGCAGAAAAAGAAAAATGTGTCTATGTGTATGAGTGAAAAATGTGTCTTTGATCGACCGCATGTCGTTAAACTGAAATGTGATGAAGGGACCATAACATGTCCTTAAACTGCTGAAATATGCTTTAAAGGACCAAGCAAGTCCTTAAACTGCTGAAATACTTTGCAAGAGCTGCTGTGAAGAGCTATGCTCTGTTTTATGAACAAAATGTTGGAGTTGTTCTTTTTTTCAAGCTAAACATGTTGTTTAAAGAAGATAAAATGAAGGCTACATGTTTGTTTCATAGTCTTGATCTTCTTTTTCATTGGTGTTTGCTCCTTTGATAAAGACCTCCAAGTCTTTAAATTAAAATGTGAAGAAGACTGTCAAGTCTTTAAACTGAAAAATTGAAGACTTACATGTCTATAAACTGATGTTTATGTCAAGTAGGAGCTAGTTTGAAGATCAAGAGGGTGTGATGTAATTTCATCAACACCAGCCAGCCTTCCATGTCTTGAAAATCAAGAATTTCAGAAGTTGCTTAAAGTTAAATTGGAATGGAAATTTCAGGTTCAGCAAAGGCAGGGGAGTGTTGAAGTAGAAGTCCAGGTTTAAAGAATTAAGGGAGAAACCTAGAGTTTTCAGTAGCACTAGTGTCAAGGAGGAGTGAAGGAGTGTCTGCGTGACACTACTGCTGCCATATAAGCAGATATTTTGGTTGTTGTTTTTGACTTTGTGATGCGTATGTTGACTAGTTATGTTCTTGAGCTTTCCATCGTGGTGTACACGTGAATGTCTTCTAGATTTCTCTTTAATGTCTTTAAATATGCTGCAGCAGAAAAAGAAAAGTGTGTATATGTGTATGAGTGAAAAATCTCGTTAAAAGATTGAGAAAGAGAGCAGAAAAAGGAGAGAGAGTGAGAGAGAGAGCTTCTGTAAAATTAGAATCATGAAGAAAAAAAAGAAGAAAAAATATAAGTTTGTTTCTTAATTTTCTCCTTCTCCTCTATTATACTCTGTTTTATGTTCCTGTTTTTGATTTTATGTTTTGTTCTTGTTTAAAGTTTTTGCTCTCCAAGCTCTCACCTCCAACAGTGAATTCAGCTCTCCATGATTAGGAAACGACGAGGATTGATTTTGAACATCTAATGTTTCTGGAACAAGAAACTGAAAGTAGGAGAGTATTGATTGAGACAATTTTAGTTTCTTCTTCCCGATTGCTTTGAAGAATAGAAGCCAATTGTTTTGTACAAGACCAGTAAAGTCACAACCTGAATTCGAAGGCTAGCATTGGAGAAGGGACATAATTGACTTCTACAAAGAGGAGTTTTTACAATTGACAGAGCAGAAGACTTTAGCACAATAGTGTCCTTGTTTTTCCTTAGTTTTCTATTTAATTTTGTTGGAACTAGAATATTGAATATCAACTAAATTTGCATTGTATCTAGATTGAGATGAACCCTGAGGTCAATTCTACTATGTGATTCATTTAATTTATTCAATCGTTAATCGTTGTTGAGACTCAATTATAGTTTTATAATTGCTTGGGTTGATATATGCTAGCATATTAATTCATGTCTTTTTTGCACTGTGAGATTGAGAAATATGCGTGTAAATTGATCACCCATAGTTAAAAAGAGGCAAACCTAGATATAAGTCAAAATAAATCTTTTGGATTAGAGACAAATCTAATACTGGGAATTCATAGAACAAATTAATGCAAGACTAGAGGTTTTATTTAGAAAGAGATTTTAATTAATCAACCTAGAATTAGATGTTAATTAGCTTGAGAGAGTGATTAACATATTTTAAGAATTTCTATAGTCCATCGACGATAGCAATTGATTAATCGAATGAGTCAAGTTGGGAAAAGATTTTAGGGGGGATTCGAAATCCGGATACTACTTTCACCTTTGTTTACATATTATTGTTTCTTTTGCTTTCTAAAGTGAGTTACTGTCATTTGTTTCCGATTGCTTTTATTAAATAAATTAAATCACTCAAATTCATCGGTTAGATAATATAGGAAGAGAGTAATTACTAGTATTCATTAGTCCCTATGGGATACGACACTATGTACTCCAGTAGCTATACTACAGAACAATAGGTGCACTTGTATGTAGCGTAGTCGCTTGGACGCGTATCATTAATCTTTACAATGATGTTAAAATATTTTCATATATTTTTCAAAGGAATTGCAATGGAATTTTTCATGTAGCCAAAGTAGTAACAAAATTTCAATAACTATGTCTTCGCTAATTTTTGATAACTAAATTATACTTACTACTTAAACATTAGTAAGCATAAGTAATCTCTTATAGTGGATGAGTAACTTTTAACAGCGAAGAGTAATGAAGCTCATGGTGGCTTGTTGCGACAGGAAAGGAAAAAGGAGAAGAGGTAAGGGTGGCAAATAGGTCGGGTTGGGTCGATCTGATCTGCTATTTATTGGGTTACACAGGTATCGAGTTGATTACTCCTCAACCCTAACATGATCTATTTAATAAATAGGTCAAAATTTTCAACCCTAACCGATCTGCCATGGGTTCGGATTAACCTAATCTGATCTGTTTTTTTTTTCTGTTATATATAAATAGGTCAATTTGAACCTATTTAACCTACTAAATTCAAATTGACTAGAACCCATGTAACCTGATTTTGCAAATTTAATATAAATAACAATAAATTTATTATTTTTGATTCAAATCAAATCATTCAGCTAACCAAATATTCTACAAATTAAAATAATATTTACAAGGTTGATAGAGTCTATATTGAAGGAAAAAAAATTAAGTAGTGAAAAGCTTGTGGATTTCAACTTGCTATACTATATAATACAAGATTAAGCATTATTTGGACCCATTACTAGCATTTGATGGAGACGATGATTTCTAGGGCAGGAATTGAAGGGGTGAAAGAAGGGGGTGGTGTAGCTATATTATGGGCTTCGAATGTTCATATTTCTCTGTCAAAATATAGTTCTAATTTTATTGATGTTCATGTGCATGATGGAGAGTTGGGTGAGTGGAGATTTACAGGTTTTTATGGCTTCCCGGAGAGATCCCGTTGACGACAGTCTTGGCAGTGTATAAAGGATATTTATAGAATTACAGGGGGTCCGTGGTGTATTATGGGTGACTTTAATGACTTGTTGTATGAATTTGAAAAAGGTGGGTGGTCGACGTCAACCTCGTGCACTGTTGGAATGTTTTAATGAAGCGGTTAATTATTGTAATCTTTCAGAAGTTTCGATGGAGGGATATCAGTTTACATGGGTTCAGAATTTAAATGGAGCAGTTTGGATGGAGGAGAAGCTTGATAGGGCAATAGCTACTCATGACTGGTTCTCGTTATTTCCTTCTGCCTCAGTTCTAAATGTTCATTCAACTCAGTCAGATCATAGTGCACTAGTCCTCAAACTTGCGTCAGCTGCTAAGTGTATTCCAAGGAAATTTCAGTATGAAAATACATGGAATAAAGAACCTGAATGTCATGAATTAATTAAGAACGTCCGGGATGGCGGTGGAGCAAAAAATTTCCTTCAGAAACTGACTACTTGTTCTTCGGAGCTTGAGAAATGGGGTGTTAGTCACCGTAATAAATTTAAAGGAAGGCTGAGAGAAGTAAGGCAGCGGATTTCTGGGTTGAAGGGATGGAGGGATGACTTCTCTGTTCAAGAACTAAAGAATGCCAATCAAGCTTTGGATTCGATTAGGTGGGAGTAAGAAATATACTGGAGGCAATGGTCCAAACAGCTTTGGTTGAAGGAGGGGGATCAAAACTCTTATTATTTTCATCAATCGGCATTGTATAGGCAGAGGAAGAAAAATTTTCGCAGGCTTAGAGGGGAGGATGAGGAATGGAAGGGATGGAGATCAGGTCTTGTTGAGTTGATTCAGAATTATTATGTCTCTTTATTTGAATCTAGGGGTTGCGAGTTGGGTGAAGTTGTGGAAGCTATACATGTGGCAATTTCTGCGGATCAAGCAGCTTCTCTAGTTCGGCCGTATACAGGTGAAGAGGTGAAAAAAGGCTTTGTTTTCAATGCATCCAAATAAGGATCCAGGTCCAGATGGGTACAGTCTGGGGTTTTTTCAGAGGTATTGGCCAGATATTGGTAAGTATGTTTCTGACTTCTGTGTGGCTTGTTTAAACACGGGGAATTTCCCACACGAATTGAATTTAACCAACATAGTTCTAGTTCCGAAAAAAGTAAATCCTGAAGGTGTAGGGGATTTGAGGCTGATAACTTTATGTAATGTCATTTTCAAGATTATGACTAAAGCAATTGCGAATAGACTGAAAGTGGTTCTGCATTCAGTAGTCTTAGAGACCCAAAGTGCTTTTGTTCCAAACAGGTCCATTATGGACAATATTATGATTGCTTTTGAGGTTGGCCATTTTATGAAGACTAAACAAACTAGATGGGAGGGGTGGGCTGCATTGAAAATTGATATGTCAAAGGCTTATGATCGCATTGAGTGGCATTATTTGGAGGCGATTATGCTTCGGATGTGTTTTCCTCCAGTGTTTGTAAATTTGATAATGCAGTGTGTTAGGACGGTTCAATATCAGATTCAGCATCCTGGCGGTGTGTTTTTATGTTTTTCTCCGCAGAGAGGACTTCGATAGGGAGATCCTTTGTCTCCTTATCTTTTTATTCTCTATATGGAAGGGTTGTCTGGATTAATTACAAAGAGGGAAGCTGAAGGTGTTCTTTATGGGTGTCGAATTAGACAAAATGCTCTACAACATCTCATTTGTTTTTTGCAGATGACAGCTATTTTTTCTTCCGAGTGGATATAGAGGAAAGCCCGGCATTGAAAGATATCTTTTCAGGATATGAAGCGGTATCGGGTCAGTGTATAAATTTTTCTAAATCCTCTATTGTTTACAGCCCAAATGTGGATGCGGCTACATGTGATAATATTTGTACTATGTTGGGGGTGCATGAGATCGGGTTTGTGGGAAATTACTTGGGGTTATCGTCTTATATTGGAAGGAAGAAGGTGGAGGTGTTTGATTTCCTAGTTGAGAGGTTACGTAAGAAGATTAAGGGGTGGAAAGTACGAAAGTTATCACAAGCCGGAAAAGCAGTTGCTATTAAATCGGTAGCTCAGGCTATGCCTTTCTATGTAATGAGTGTTTTTCTGCTTCCCAAGACCATTTGTCAGAAGTTGGAGCGTCTGTTAAACGATTTTTGGTGGGGTAGTGGTATTAAATAGAGAGCTTGGGATTTTTTGTGCCATCGGAAGGAGTGGGGGGGTTTAAATTTTTGAAGTTTTCATGAGTTTAATCTAGCTTTACTTGCAAAGCAATCATGGCGTTTACTCACCCAACCTGAAAGTTTAGTGGCACGTCTTTATCGTGCTAGATATTATCCCGATACTGATTTCTTGGATGCAGGTAGGGGCTCTTCTCCAAGTTTTATTTGGTATAGTCTGATGGCAACGAAACCAATTCTGAAGCAGGGATGTTTCTATCGTGTTGGGGATGTTCGTAGTATTACAATTTGGAGGCATCCGTGGTTAGCATCTAAATCGGGGTTGCCATCAACAGAGCCAATTTCTTCGGAACTTCATAATACAGTGGTGGTGGATTTATTCCAAGTGGAAGCTGACAGAGTGATATGGGATAATGATTTAATTAGGGATTTGTTTAATGAAGAGGATTGTAGATTAATGGAGGCAATTCCTTTATCTACAAGACGAGTTGCGGACAAGCTCATATGGCGGTTTGATAAAAAAGAAAGATATACTGTAAAGTCTGCTTACTACAGGCTTATGGCGGACAAAGCTCCTCCGAGTTTGTATATTTAGCAGTACAAGTGGCGGATTATATGGAGTTTGCCGGTTCCGAGGAAAATTCAATTTTTTATGTGGAAGGCCTGTTTGAATGTTCTTCCTTCATTGGTCAATTTGCAAGGTAGAAAAGTGCAGGTTGAGGGTCTTTGTCCATGGTGTCACTTATATAAGGAGTCTACTTTTCATAGTTTAGTGGAGTGTGATTTTGCCCAAAGAGTGTGGATTGCTTCTCCCCTTGGCTCGGTTTTTTCTAGCTCAGCTATGGAGGTGGCAGGTTGGTGGAATGATCTGGTGAGCACGTTGGGTCTTGAAATGGCAGGGGTTGTGGCTGGTATAGCATGGTACTTATGGTATGCTAGGAATCAAGTGGTTTGGCATAACAGGTCTTTTAATCTCGTGTCTATAGTTGTTGGTGGCTCTCGGTTGGTTCATGAATGAAGGCAAGTTCATGAATGGAGGCAAGTTCAAGAGCATTCATCTGTGGGTTCTTCATCTTTTTTGACGAGTTAGGAACTGGCTATTGAGGGGTGGAAGTGTAATTTTGATGCATTGGTTGATGAAGGAAGGAATAAGGTGGGTTTTGGTTGTGTGATTTAGGATGTTGCTGGTAGTTTTGTTGCAGCGCGGATAGCAAGTTTCCAAAGGATGCTTGATCCGGCTTTGGCGGAGGCAATGTCTTGTAGGGAGGCGTTAAGCTAACTGAAATCCCTTACTGGGGAAGTTTTGATTGAGGAAGATTCGATGATAGTAATTCAGCCTCTATGAGGTTAGAGTGTGGAAGATGTTTCCGCTTTTGGTTTGGTGATTGATGATTATAGGCAATTGGTGTCCTCTTTTGTCAATTGTTCTTTTTCATTTGTTCGTCGTAGTGCTAACAAGGTGGCTCATACCTTGGCAACTTTAGGATTGAACTCCACCACTCCTTTTTTGTTGAATCTCCCCCGTGCTATTGTAAGTTTGCCTTTGCAAGATCAGAGTTAATGAAATTCTATCAACTTTTCAGTTGGAAAAAAAAATAATTTCCTATTATTTCGTAACAGGTTACTCTCGCACAAGTCCGAGAAGCTGAGAAGAGTTTGAAAATAATGGAACCAATGATCAAAGCAATGACTCCTAGTATCTTGTCTCTACTTTTTGTGAAAATCACTTTGATATATTAAACATAACTTGATCAGTTAGAAACATTTGCAGTGAATGAATGGTGTAATGAATAATTATTCAAGACAGTAGGAAACTGAGAGAGACATAATATTAATGCTTATTGCACATCTCAGACATGTATTAATCCATTAAATCTTAGCTTCAATTCTATTAAATGCTTATTCCCCAGCAGAGGGAAGTTCAGAGAAAGGAGGTGAGCAGCAATCCGACGGAGAGAAAGACCAAAAGATGAAAAGAAAGATGAAAAGGAATGTACCTGAGGCCAGCAGAGATCAGATCTTCATGAAGCAACGATCTGATGAAGTTTCGGCTAAGAAGATCATATATGCTTTAGCTGCTCAACCCGACCGATAGCACTGCTTATCATCCGGAATAGGAGCAGCGGAGAGAGAGTCCCGGCAATAAGAGCTGGACTTGTGGCCGTTGATGGGTTTTGAAAGGAGTGGCGAAGAATGGGAATGGGAAGAAAGAAATTTCGAATGAATACAACCCTAAATAAAAAAACGACGTAGTTTTAGTTTTCGGGTTACATAGGTCGATCTGCATGTTGAAATTTTCAACCTGAACGTAACCCATTTAATTTCAGGTCAGGTTCGTGTCGACCATTTAAATAAATAAACAGGTCGAAAATCTCAACCCTTACCCGCTAATAGCAGGTCGGGTTCGTATCGAGTTAGCAGATCCTGTCAGCTTTTGCCACCCTAAGAAGAGGTTACACTAGCCGTTAGGAAGAATGACACATTAACGGCTTGACCTTGAATGATTAAGCAAAACAGTGTAGTTTGGATTAATGAATAAACGATTTCTATATATATGTAAAAGAAGTCCACAATATTATCATAACCTCTTAATCTTACAATTTGACTTTTATTCGTAAATTTTGAGTAGCTTCTAATATGAATATCGAGGTTGAAATAATATCAAGAAGCTGCATTACACCATCTTCACCAACTCCACCTCACCTTAAAACCTACAAACTCTCTTTGCTCGATCAATTTCAAGTACCAATGTATGTTGGGTTTATTTTCTTTTATAAAAATTCTCAAGAAACAAACACAATTTCCGAAAGATCCCCATTACTAAAGCACTCTTTATCAGAAACTCTATCTCGTTTTTACCCAGTTGCCGGTCAACTCAAAGACATGCATTCCATTGATTGTACTGACGAAGGCGTACCTTACACAGAAGCTAAATGCAAATTTTCTTTATCCGATTGTCTCTCTCAACCTGATTTAACATCACTCAACAAATTAATGCCAGAAGCCACTCTTGCGTTTGAACCGCCTTCTGGCTCTCCTATTGCTTTGATTCAAGAAACCAACTTTGTCTGCGGTGGGCTTAGTATAGGTATGTATATTTCTCACTTGATTTGCGATGCGTTTAGTATGGTTTTGTTTGTGAAACAATGGGCTGCTACTGCTCGTGAACTTGCTGTTAAATATCCTTTCTTAGATGGAGAATCCATTTTCCCACAGTACACTGAATTCCCAACAAAGGACGGTCATATGACTTCTATATTTAAGCCTTTAATTAAAACTGGCAAACATATAACTAAGAGGGTTTTGTTTAAGGAATCTGCTATGTCGAATCTTAAAGCAAAAGCAAGTTCGACTAATATTAATAACCCTACTCGAGCTGAGGTGGTCACAGCATTTCTTGCCAAATGCTTTATGAATTCTTTAACAACACCACTAGTAATAAGCCATGTTGTAAATTTGCGACGAAAGAACGAGTCATTGGTACCAGAATGTTCAGTGGGAAACTTTATATGCGTTGTTGATGCATCAGTCAAAGTAAAAGAAAAGGAATTGAGTGAGTTAGTGATTGAAATAAGAGGAGCAATTAAGGGAGTTGATAATGATTTTGTGGAGAAGATAAGAAATCATGAAGATGGATTGTTCAAGCATTACTGTGATTCGTTGAAAAAGTTTCCCGATTTTGAGTATCTATCATTCAGCAGTGTATGTAACTTTGGTATGTACGATATTGATTTTGGATGGGGAAAGCCGATTTGGGCAATCATTTTGCCATCGGATGTGGAAAATTCTTCGGACATGCCATATTTCAATAATGTTACTTTGATGGATACTAATACAGGTAAAGGGGTCGAAGCATGGGTTTGTTTGAGCCAACAAGAGTTTGATATTTTGGAGAAAGATTCCCAACTTGTTCAATTTGTTTCTATTGATCCATCTCCAATCTGCAATCTTTAGGACAAATCTTTAAATTTCAAGTCAAATAAATTGGGTTATTGTTCTTTTTTATGTTGTATTTCCTTTTGTTTTTTAGTTTAATGTTTCTGTGTTTGGATGCTGAATGGTTGCTTATGGAGATATTGAAGTTTGTTGATTCCATTTTCTGTAATTGATATCTAATTCAGGTCAAATAAATCCTCCTATTGGAATGATTTTTTTCTTTTTTTAATTCATCCTGCCAGTCAACAAATTTTTCTAGTCTTCTTGCCTTCTGTATTTGCTGAAAAGAAGGCAGAGTTTTGGTCGCCAAACAATGTTGGATTAAGAAAACTGAGCGATCATCTTGTCTGAGAACAAATAATTTTAGACCTAATTAATCCATGGATTAGGAAATGTATCCTTTTAAGAAATTCAAGCGGAACAAATAATTCTCTAGAAGATAACTGAACTTTCAACACTGCTAGCACTAACTTACGCTTTGTAACACATATTGTTATCGTAGGTAGTCTCCTTTGTATTAAAACGAAATTCAACTTTCAGCAAATATAGTATAAGTTAAAAAAAAATATATAAGATTTAAAGGACAAAAGTGAATTCATTACCATTTTGTTTTATCAACTTTTATGGATATTGCTACGGGTTACAATTATTTGTTAGCTTTTGAATTCACCATCTTCATTTTCATTTTTTGTTGGGTGAAAGAGGTAGATACCAATTTTTAATGATCGCTTGGAAGTAAATAGCATTAATAAAAAAAATATAGTAAATAGCACTTATAAACTAACTCGTTTTTTAACGCCCAAAAATATCCCTAAGCCTAAACCTTCCACGTTCAACAGCCTACCATTCATTCCGCCAGTGTTTAGAAGAAATTATGTTTATAGTTACAAATTATTGTCACAATAAATACATATATTTCACATATATATGTTTTTCTGACAAATAAATTTTGTTGAAATAAGTACGTATTAATAAATATTTTCTGACAAAATATTGTTTTATAACAATTTATACTTTCATTGTGACTAAATTTCATGTTGTAGCTGTTGAAAATTAAACTTGATCTTAGGCGTGACCACGCCAGGTGACCAGAAAATGGGCAGAAGACTAATTTTTATTAGGCGTGACCACGCCTGATGACCAGAAAATGGGCAGAAGACTAATTTTTGTTATGCGTGACCACGCCCAGTAGTCATGAGGAATTTCGGAATATGAAAGAAAATGGGAAGAAATTGTTCCTTAAGTGGAATTTCGTTTTTTATTTCTTTTTTAGGGAATCTCTTATATTTTATACTTGTAGACCAAGGAAGACATGTTTCCTTGTCTTTGGATTTACTTTTCCTTGTTTTTAGTTTGCTTTTCCTTAATTTTGGGGATTACTTTTCCTCATTTTTGGGGTATTGCTTTTCCTTGTTTTGGGGTTCCTTTTTCTTATTTTTTGGGTATTCTTTTCCTTAATTTGTGGGTATCATTTTCTTATATAAAGGATCCTAATTTTGTAAAGGAGTGTAGAGAGAAAGAGTAAGAGAGAGTGTGTGTAGAAAATATTTGTGTGTGAGTGGGTTGTTGTAATTCCACAAATAAAATTCTTGAGAGAGTTTTATGTATTTGTATTGTTGTTAAATACATTTACATTTTTTTAATTATCTCCTCTTTCCTCCAACATTATGTGGGCTCTCGTTTTACTAATATAAAAACACAATTT